>PVIC010009087.1:0-46432 GCA_004025085.1 Thryonomys swinderianus | reverse complement strand
GGGGGTCCTCCTTGAATCTGTAATAACCCTTGAGAGTTCTCACTCCTGACACATCATGGTAGGTATTTGAGCAGAACAATCACATCATGTTTGTTACCATAATACAATAAATGCCAATATCAGAATTAAACACAGTAAATAAGATAAAAAGGTTTGTTAGATTCTATACTGGATACTTTGAGCTTATGAGTTACCTCTGTGTCTGACTCCTCACTGCACAGCTCCGGGATACAGTGGGCTGGTGGGCGGCCTTCAGTCCACTGGAAATGGACTAGAACCCTGCAGCCGGGTCTGTGTGCTGCTCCCTCAGTCCACCGGAAGCAAGGCATGGCAGGGCCACATCTGCTGGGTCCGGTCCGCCCGTGGCTGGTCCCTCAGTCCACTGGAAACACAGCACAGCGGGCCCAGAGCTTCTGGGTCCAGTCCACCCGCCGCTCAGTCCGCTGGAAACATGGCACAGCGGGCCCGGAGCTGCTGGGTCCGGTCCACCCGCAACTCATTCCTCAGTCCACCGGAAGCACGGCACGGTGGGTCTGGAGCTGCTGGGTCTGGTCCACCCACCGCCGGTTCCCCAGTCCGCTGGAAACACAGCATGGCAGGCCCGGAGCTGCTGGGTCTGGTCCGCCCGCCGCTCAGTCCGCTGGAAACACCAACTGGATTTGTTTTGCTGAAGGTTCTAATAGTTTGAGTAGTTAGTATTTTCTGGAAATCTACTGGAAACATTTTAAGAAAAAATATTTTACATAGCAGACATATATTTTTACCTAGAAAATGAAATATTTATACATGTTTCATCAGTATCTGTCCTTTTAAATTTGTTGAAATTTTAGGATTTGGGAAAGAAAGTGCACACGTGACTTGGCTATCCATCCACTCAAGTTTGTCAGATCAACTAAAGGCTTCATCAGCGCACCTTTGTCCAGAGTAGTCAAGCAATTTTTGTAGGTATTAACAGCAAATAAGAGGCAAAAGTCTGGAATGCATATAGCCTGGCAATGAACTGAAGATTTTAACCTTAAGTTCATTCATATCTATTCACGTAGTTGGGTGATTAAAGCCATCATTTGATCGTAAGTCTCTGTAATGTTATGAGTTAAAGTATGTTGTGGTTTTTATTATCATATGCAGCTCTGCCTCTGTCACCTTTATGCTTTACGTTTCATTTCCATGGTGCTTTGCCATAGTCAGGTGGCATAGTCAGTGCTCAGGAGAACTTGCGTGATGTAAGCCTGCATTTTGCTTCAAAATTAATCTGGGCTCTAAATTTTCACAAGGAGGCAAAAAATGGCATCTGGGCTGAAATGTATGAATTTTACAATAGAACCTCATTAAATGGTCAGAATAATTAACTTACACCATTGTGTTTTACTATAGGTAAAGCACTTGAATACAGTTCTGCTTGAGCTGGTACTAATTTCCCCAAACACACTCTCTCATTCTAGTGTTTTATTTCCTCACCAGCAGAAGTGAAGAAACAAAGTAGAGGTCTAAGTCAACACAAATGGCTTAGGTGGCCACTGCCTTTCAAAATAGAAAGAAGCTGTCTTAGTGAAATGGAATTTCAGTGCTTCCTGGTATCTTTTATACCATTTGAGTTTCTGAAATAGTTGACTGTTCACTACTCGACTCTCCCTTCTTTATTTCAGATTATAAATCTCCTGCATTCTGATTCATTGTCCAAAATAAGATGAACCTTTCATCTCAGCTGCCTTATTTTTAAAAATTCTAAAACTGTGGAAAAAAGGCAAATATGGAAAGACATAGAAGATAGCATCTCAATTAGAAATGCCTCCAGTCATAGTCTTCCTAGAAAAGAGTAACTTACTGCAACTATTGGCCCAAGTTTATTTATTCAGTTTGGTCCAGATAGGAAGGAAATTAATAGTTAAGTGCAAAGATAGGACTCAATATTTCATTTATTCAGAAGGGGGCACACTTGTGCTTTTAATAGCAGATGTATTCAAATTTGCTAGTATGTAAAATTTATACCTAAACTTATTAGGAGAGGATAAATGTATTCTTCATTATTAAGGATATATACACATATATATTTATTAATATACATATAAAGCTTTTCCTATCAGAACTGTATGTATTTCTTAAATATGAAGAAATACAAATTGCAGCATACATATTTCATTTTGGATAAAGCTTTCTTTTTTTCCTCCCACAATCCAAGGTCCTGTTGGGCTGAGACTTTGTAATTTGCTTTCAGAGTAGTCAGCTTTTCTTTTTCTAAGGCTGTGACCAGATAAATACTTTGCTTGTAATAAGCTCTGATACATTTTCATTTTTCTTGCAGTTTTAGCAAAATGATAAATTTAGAAACATTTGTTCCAGTGATATTAGTTTTAAAAGTACCATTATTTGAAAACCAACATGGCACTGAGATCCTGGAAGGAAATGACTTGGCCAATGGGGTTTGGTTCCAATGGTGGATTTCACAGTAGTGAGTTCCAGTCATCCTTCTAAGAAGCACAGGGAAGGCCTCGTGATGTTTGCCCAAGATTAGGAGTTTACTGTAAAGCCTTTGAAAATCATGGCTATCTCCAACAACTTTGACTTCAGTGTTCATACACTCTATGCAGTGCCACTTTTTGCACATGAAGCCTAAAAACTGAGGAGTTTAACTCACAGAAATATGTTCAATACATACAGAGGGTACAAGTGAATAGGATATAATTAAAACTTGCATTGAGTTTGGTTAAAAGTTTCTATTGATTGTAATTTACACAAACACATATATGAATATATATTTGTCAGAGGGATATCTTTGCTTTATAAAGTGTTTCCACAAATAGTGAAAAGCATTTAAAATAATCCAGGAGAAAAATGTGCAAAGATATAATATGGTCATGAGGGAATTATAATAATTATATTTGAAAGTTGCTTTATATTCAATGCTAATAGAAGAACAAAATTAATCTTTATGACAGTCTTAAAGATGCATGTTGAACAATGATACAACAGGAAATAGGGAAATAGACGTGTTAGAAATGGGAAGGGGACAGAGGTGGAAGGGGTCCTGAGAGGGTGAGGCGAGGAAGGGGAAGTAAGCAGAATTCAGATGTGTTGTGGACATATGGTACTTGCCCTAGATGATGTAGATGTCTACTGTAGACATAGATTAATAAAATTAAAGTTTCAAAGCCCATAAATCAGTAGAATGACTTTGGAACCTATGACACCAAGTATGATGCCTAAATGGTGCCGCTCTCCTTTTTATTTCTAGGGGCTGACATTTATCAGCTCATCATAAGGCAGATGCAGATATTCTAGATAAGAAGTATTTATACATATCATCAGATCATTCATATACCCATATGTATGTGTATTTCACCTGCTCTGCCAGAGGGTCAAGAAGCTAGTGCATGCATGTATACATATGTATATGTACATATGTGTGTTGTATGCACATACGTAAATCCCCTTTGATTAGGCACTTACCATCTTTCTTGAAAAAATAATCAAGGAAGTAACGATGCAAAGATACTTATTGTCACACTGCCTAATGTAGCAATGACTTGGTAACAATGTCATTCTCAAGAAAGACTATTTGTCATATAAATAGTGGTACAATCCTTCAAATAATATTTTATGGTTTGTAGTATCATGAAAATAATCTACATATATTGGCTTTTTAAAAGTTCCAATATTTTGAAAAATTGAAAAAGTAAGTTTTATATATATATATATATATATATATATATATATATTTTTTTTTTTTTTTTTTTTTTTTTTTTTTTTTTGAGACAGGGTCTTGCTTTGTAGTTCAGGCTGGCTCTGAGCTCACTATGTAGCCCAGGCAAGCCTCGAACTCAGAAATCCTCCTGTCTCTGCCTCCCGAGTGCTGGGATTACAGGTGTGAGCCACCACACCCGACACTGTGGTATGTGGTATTGATGGCTGGTGGGCGTGAGTCTCCACGCTCAGCATTGTATGTGGTTACTGGGGATCGAACTCAGGACCTTGTGCTTGTGAGGCAGGTGCCGGAACCACTGAGCTAACCCTCCAGCCCCCAAGTAAGTTATATTTTGAAGTGATTCTAGTTATGAAGGAAAATATATATAATTACATTGTTATAAAATAAATGCTTAAACTGTAACCGCCAAAATACTTCTCATAATGATTGTCTTATAATCACAATATTACACATAGTCTTTATAAAAATGTACTTTATGATGGCTAATACTTAAAAGTGTAACTGTGCTGTAACTAAGCTCTAACTATGCCGGAAATTAAACTGACATTCTATGTGAGCAAAACAGACCAGAAAATTTCAGCATGTAGTAACAGGAGTGGTTAGGGAAAGTAGCAGAGAGAGTAAGGAGAAAAAAACAAGCAACCAAGAATATGAAGGAATTGATTCTAGGCCTTGTCCATCCATCTACCTGTAGACCTCAGTTTCTTCCAAAAGTTGTTTAAAATGAGAAAGTTGGACTTCATGATCCCTAGGTTTCCTCCTAATTCTCACATTGCATATATATATACGTATGTGAAATATATGAACTTCATATACGTATGTGAAATATATGAACTTATATATGAACCTCATATGTGTATGTGAAATATATGAACTTATAATATATGAACCTCATATATGTATGTGAAATATATGAACTTATATATAAACTTCATATATGTATATGGAATATATGAACTTCATATATGCATACGAAATATATGAGCTTCATATATGTATATAGAATATATGAACTTCATATATGCATATGAAATATATGAACTTATACATATGAACTTCATATATATGATATGTATCATATATATGAACATATATATATATATAATTCATGACAGCAGTTGCTAAATATTCTTTGCAGGTGAGGCATGGTATTTCCCATAGTCATAAAGTATAAGATATACATTTCAGTCTTCTAAATTTTCTCATTAAACCATGACATATTTCATGTATTTTCTCATTTCTTTTACAAAGCCACCAGGAACAGCCACAGCTGAGGTTAAAAATTAGAAAAGTGGTCTGTAGATAGTATGACATATAATATAAAGT
Source organism: Thryonomys swinderianus (assembly GCA_004025085.1). Lineage (NCBI taxonomy): Eukaryota > Metazoa > Chordata > Mammalia > Rodentia > Thryonomyidae > Thryonomys > Thryonomys swinderianus. The sequence goes on along the minus strand of PVIC010009087.1, from coordinate 41,403 downwards.
ATTCCAAGGCACTTTCTGAAGGGTTTGTCCAATGACTGGTAGATAATTGAAAGGCTCAGTGTTGAAGCAAGGTGCTTTAGCATCTTAGGTCAGTAAGACTTTTGCTGTTAGAATCCTACTTCATCTTTTGCAACTAGATTCCAAGGTACTTGAAGAGGTAAAAGTGTCACATGTATCAGTTTGTCCCATTTCCTCAGCCTCCAGTTCCTAGCACCATATGGACAAATTTAATGAATGCTTTGTGAATGAATAAATCAGTGAAAGAGTGAATAGATCAGGGAGTGAATGGTTCATTGAATGAATGATTAGATGTGGGTTAGAGGACACGTGGATTTGTTGGGCAATTAATCAGTCTCAGCCCTGAGCATTTATACGTGACAATGTGAGTCACTCGCTGAATCCAAAGTGTAGCTTCATCTCTTGTCATATGAAGGGGTTGAAATACATGTATCCTAAATTTTTTTTTGGTCCTAGTTGACAAAATTCTGAGTTTTTTCATGTTTTCTTTTCTTTCCTTCCTTCCTTCCTTCCTTCCTTCCTTCCTTCCTTCCTTCCTTCCTTCCTTCCTTCCTTCCTTCCTTCCTCCCTCCCTCCCTCTCTCTCTCTCTCTCTGTCTTTTCTTTCTTTCTTTCTTTCTTTCTTTCTTTCTTTCTTTCTTTCTTTCTTTCTTTCTTTCTTTCTTTCTTTGTTTCTCTCTTTGTAACCAGTCACATTTGTCTATATGTTACATGAAATATCTTCAGCTCTCATCACCGCTGGAGTCTCCAGCATCATCATGTTTCATCGGTATCTTGGCAGTTCGTCAGTTCCTCCCTGTGGGAGCATTTACCCCTTTGAGTCCGTTCACATGCCCAGCCCACAGAATGGCATGTTGTAGAAGGCAGCTTAGGTCACGCTATCCCCCATATTCAAAATTTGAGTTGCTGCTCACAGCAATTTGAATAAGCTCCATATTTTCTAAACCTGGCCTGTAAAGGTTTCTATAATCCACTTTTTCCTTCTGTCTCCATCTCCTCAGGTTATTCTTGCCATAGCTTTTGGTGGATATTTCTGACCTCTGGATGTAGCACACTCTTTCCCACATCAATACTTTATAATTGTTCTTTCCCTTGCCTGGGAGATATTTCTTATACCTATGTATTATTTTTCAACATTCACAATCATTGCTATGCAATGTTTTCTTAATCATTGTAGTATCTCCAAAACGTTCTCATTCCTTTTGCTGCCACTTGCTGTGCTTGAAATTGTTTATAGGGTCATTTTCCTCTGTCAGTTACTTTATTACTGATTTTTTGTCCTCCTCATTCCCATTCATGTATGAGCACTCCAAAGGCAGGGCCATATTCTCTGCTGCATATTGTTCTATTTTCTATCTAGAAAATAAGGGTAAATACATGCTAGGTGAGACACATACTAGGTGATTCAGAAAGATTTGTTGCAGATTAACACGAGGTTTTCCCTTCAGATAGAGTAGGCTTAAATCAAAGTTCAATGTGTGGATTTGTGTAATATAAGGAAAGTGTTAGAGTAATAACATCTCCTCCCTAGGATTATAAAGATGAAATTAGATAATATATATTAAAGTATATTTTGTTAATAAAAATACACACACACACACACACACACACACACATATATATATATATATATATATATATATATATATATACATACATACATATAAATACAAGAAATCATCTTCTTGCTCCCATAGATGAGGAACATGGATCCTGATTATTATGTTTTAGCCCATTTACTACTCAAGGTTACAGGAATGAGTTCTTGTATTCATTTTATTAAACATTCATATCACAGAAAACCATGTGCTTCTGCCTAGTTTCATTGTTCTTTATTTTTCTTTTCGGGATGACCATACTTCTCTAGGAAATTATAAGGGTAATAAGTATATCTCCTAGAAGTGCGATGGAAGAAAAATCTACTCTTTGAAAAGAAAACTCATGGTGATAAGTAAAAATTGCCAATAGAAATATTGGAATGAAAACTTTAGGGCAGAATGTGGCCTCCTGCCCTACGTGGTAAGGGAATAAACTGCTTGTGATGTGTAATGTGAAGCTATTGAGAAGTTAATGGTTTTATGAACAAGTGTCCCAAACTCACAGCTCAGAATGTGATTTCTCAGTTCAAAAAAACCCTTTTCTACCCTGAGGGTAACAATTTGTATTCAGCTTTAGTCCAAAGAAACTGCTACTATTTTATTTTTTTTCCTGTTTCCTTAATAAAACATGTTTAGTATTTCTTGGCAGAATTTTGCCCTATTCTCTGATATAATGATGTTTTCTTGTCATCTGGAGCCACTGGGACTAACTAGAAGAGTATATATAAAAATGTGCATTAGTATATTGAGTTATGTTGTATATTTTATATAATTCACATAACTACGTAAAAGAACTAAAGCACCATAATTTACTTTATATTGTGCTTAAATAATATTTCAGCTTATAATTTTATATTTGTTCATTAAAACATATGTTAGCAGTGAATCATATACTATAATTGGATGAAAAATTACAAATCATATGGAATAAATTTTTAATAATCTTAATGGCCAGAGAGGCTTAATTATTTCTCAGGGTCTTCACAGTGAGTTAATAACTTGGGTAACAAGAATAGGTCTCCATATGCCAGTCCACCAAGTCAAAATAATATTTTTTATTGCTTTTGTTTGCACTGAAACTTTCTGATGAAACTGTGAGTATACAAGAATGCTTTGCTGAAAGAAATACACTTTTAACAATGAAATTGAGAAAAATGTAGACTAAGGTACAAATTTTATGTTTTTTTTTGTTGTTGTTGTTTTGTTTTTGTTTTTGTTTTGGTGATACTGGGGATTGAACTCAGGTCCTTGTGTTTCTAAGGTAGGCGCGGTACCACTTGAGCTAAACCCCTACTTCCAAATTTTAGTGCTAGAAACATCCATTCTTTAGAAACCAGACAGGTCTAAAGAAATACTATGACTTGTCCAATGTCACACAGATAGAGTCCAGGATCTCAAACACGTATCTCCTGGTTTAGACATTTTCCATATCATCTCAGTTTCACTTCCTTGTTCATGAGTCTTTCTGGTGTGCTGTGGTGAAAGTCAGTCTAGATATTTGTGAGGCATCTGCAACATGGAACTATATAAACAATTTTTTAGAAATGATCCTCTTTTAGAAAAAACTTAATGTGAACCGAGAGGATAATTGTAGGTATCATCCATTCTTGAACCATAAGTGCATTTCTATTCATAGAGCTGTATTACTCAGTTTTGCCTTGCTGCATAGTGGGGAAACATGGATGGGAATCTCAGATCTACTCTGTAAGGGTTTTGAAGCTTAGTCTTTTGATACTGATTTATGACATGTTATTTCTCTTGTTTAAAATCACATTTTGGGTTTGTATACATTGTGCTTCTAGGACTTTGCTTTAGTACTCAAGTAGTAGACTCAGAGAGTGACCAACATTCTCTTCCTTTCCATTTGCCTCCTGAGACATAACAGCACAGCTTCTCCCATCCAGAAGTCGGGTCCCCTCACTGACTGCTGCATTGGAGTAGTGTGCTGATTTGCTTATCTAGCATAATGTAACTGAAGCTAGGCTGCAGAGCTGGCTATTAACAGAGGCCGAAGTACTGCAGAAATAAGTGCAGATGGGTTCCCTAGAGGAAGACGTGTGTGGTCTAGTCCCTACGCAGCTGACATCCACTCTGCTCTAATAGTGGAGCCAACCTGCCATGTTGGGCCGACATACACATTTGAGGAAGCCTTATCAAACCAAAAATACTGTCCAGCTGAGCTCAGCCCAAAGTGCTTATCCAGAGAAGCCTACACTAGTCATTTAACTTTAGACTGGGGCTAGTAACACAGAACTGACACACCTAATAATATCATTCATATGTTTTGGTTTTGTTTTTTTCAGACAGGGTCTCACTTTGTAGCTCAGGCTGGCTCTGAGCTCGCTATGTAACCCAGGCCATCCTTGAACTCCGCAGTCCTCCTGTCTCTGCCTCCCGAGTGCTGGGATTACAGGTGTGAGCCACCACACCCAGCATTGACCATTCATATTTTAAATATAGGGAAACTCAAGCTCCAAGAGAAGACAATACATGCTTTAAAGTCAAACAAGAGGTGTCTTCGTTATTTTCTTGTTGTTGTTGAGATAAGACACTGAACACCCAAAGTTAAAGGAGGAAAGACTATTGTCGTTCACAGTTTGTAGAGGTTTCAGTGAAAACCCAGATCACTCCTAATGATAACAGCAGCCCTCTTTCTGTCCCTTATTTCCATCTAGGCTACACCCATAGGGCAGGCAGCACTCATGCCAGGATGGGCCTTCCCACTGTCCACAGCCATGCCCAGTCAGTTGGGTGACTAACTTAGTAATCAGATCATCTTAATCCCAGAAATCCCAGAAATTAATCCAAACATTGCACACTCAATCCAGCCATCTCTGAAAAGCCCCACTTCTGCATGAGGCTTTGATTACACAGAGTCATAACAAATAGAAGGTAGAGAAACTGATTTGGCAAATGCCTTTTATAAGTCAGAATTAGTTTTGCATGTGTATCCTTTTTGCTATCCAATTGGATATGTGAATTTATTTTGAAGGGACACAGCTCTGATTTGCCATGATGTTGCAATGCACCTTGTGATGCATTCTGTCCTTACTCGGCTCTGGCACCGTTGAACTTTGGGCATAGCTGTCCTGAGCTGAATTTACCATGTGGATGTCCAGTGAGATGCAAGGGATGAGAAAAGGTAGTTTGGCTCTGTGTATTGGATTTTATGCAAATCAAGGTCAAGTTTCTAGTTAGAGTTCTAATGTGGATTTATGGAAGAATTTGTTTTCTATCCTCTAAAATGCAAAGGTTCCAAAGGGCCTAGTTCCATTTTGAAACCTCATATTCAGAAGTACATGAGGTACCTTGAAATTGCAAGGGATGAGATCACTTCATCTATAGAGTAAAACTACAGAATGAAAACCTTAGGCTTTAAAAGGGACAAATGTGTTTTTAGAAAAGGAAATCTTCATTTTGGCTTCTTCAATGCTATTCATTCAGAATCGGTGAATCAACAGGAACAAAAGACCTTGAACAAGACTGCTTTACATGTCTATTTAAATAAGAATTTTATTCAATTTGTGGTGCTATTAACACAGTTTAAAATTTATAGACATACTTTCTATATCAAAATATGTGAACATGATTTTTATATAATTTATTAGGGTTTATTCTGAGGGAGCTCTGAGAATGTTAACACTTTCTATTACTTTTCTTTAAAATGCTGATATATCTACTATTTATCCTTAAATATTATGTTAAAATAATATCTTCAGCAATTATCTTTTGAAAATAATATATTAATAATACCTATATTAACGTCCAAAAATCTGGTATGTAATTTTCAAGTCATGATTGTAATTTTAATAACATGAAAGCTTAAAATAATACATTGTAACAGACTATTTAAGATTATGAATTATCAAAGAAAAAAATCATTCCCCTGTTGAATAGTTCAGTTGATATAGTTTGACACAGTCCACATTTTAATTACATAGTTTCAGCCTCCAGTGGAAGAAAAGCTAAGAGCACTGAGATGATTGGTGCCATGTACTAGCTCTCTGGTTGGCTCAGCACAGCATACTATAATTGCACATCGGAAGATTTTCTTATCTGACCTCAGGGCATGGGAGGAATTTTCCAATGAAAGTTACCTGAAAGATGATAAAAATTAGTAGAAGTCAGCTGAGAAGCAAATGAAACAAACAAAAAGAAACAAGAAGAGTGGAGTGTTGCGGTTTGAGCCTCATGTCAGTGGTACAGAAGCAGGGAGTATTTGTTGTTCTATTAAGTAAGATAAGTTCTTTGTGGCTAGAAGCATTCTGCTTGGAAACATGAAAGAGATTGGGATCAGTGAGACTAGGGTAGGACCCTGGGACTGCATCATGGATATCCCTTTTAATCATATTAAAGAATTTGACTTTCTGTCTAAGATTATTAGCATTTGATGATAAGGTTTAAATTGAGGAAACAAGTCAGGCTTGCATTTTAAAAAAGTGAAGATGTAATCATGAATAAGAGAAGGTAGGGTCTCGGTGATATGTTTGGAGCCTGTTGCCGTAGTTTCATGGGAGAGATGCCTTTGGCCTCAAGTAGAATACCACTAAGTGAGGTCAGAGAGAAATGGATGGAATCCTCATCTTTCTGGGAGATTTAATTAGTAGACTTCATACTTATTGGCTGTGAAACAGAGTGGGAATGAAGGGGCTCCATTTTTGTAACCAGCAACATCGTTGGCAAGTTCCACAGTCAACAGTAGAAAACACGGCTGGTTGAGTTTGTAAGTAGATGTGGTGAGATCACAGAGTAGATAAATTTCATAGGCCCTAAGCGAAGTAGGTAGAAATTTGGACCTTTGAGAACTGGGAATTTAGTTTAGTGGTGCTGCACCTGCCTTATAAGAATGAGGACTTGAATTTAATCCTTGGTACTGGCAAAAAAAAGAAAAAAGAAAGATCCCACTTCTCGAGTTGTGAGCACTTCAGTTTTTTTTTTTTTTTTTTTAGACAGGGTCTCACTCTGTAGTTCAGACTGTCCCTGAACTCACAGCAGTCCTCCTGTCTCTGCTTCCTGAGTGCTAGGATTACAGGCATGAGCCACCACAGCCAGCATTGTGGTAGGTGGTACCAGGCATGAAACTTGGGATCATGTACTTTCCAGGCAGATGCCAGAACTACTGAGCTATGTCCCTGGCATGAGCACATAACTTATAAATGAACACATAAGAATGAACCATATTACCCAGGGGAGACATGGAAAGGAGTGGTTCTGAAACTTTTTGGTTTAGGTGAATTAGCCAACAAACCTGATAAGATTCAGAACCTGGGTACCAACCATGTGGAATAGGTGTACGGCATCGGTCACACATCTGCAGTGTTGAAAAGGAGAATCCCTTCCCAAGACTTTGAAGGAGATGATCTCAGACTTGATGGTGAAGCAAAATAAGATTTTGCATTGTAACCTGAATAGTAGCCAAGGATGCAAGATGGACAAAGAGTGATCAGACTCATAGAAGGAAAACCACGAGAATGGAGAGTTACAGATTCTGTGGGGGTAAGAAGGGGTCAGAAAGGTGGGAGAAAAGGTAGAAATGATGGCTCATCCATATCTGCTGGATGTCACAGAAAGGAGGTCATAACAAAGTTGGCAGGAACAGTTGGCGAAATGGTGTGGGCTGGAGCCAGATTGTGGTGGGCTGAGGGTTGAATGTGAGATGAAGAGATGAAAAACAGAGGTGAAAATCTTTTAAAAGAAGTTAGGACTGGAAGAGAAGAATGTTGCTGCAGGATAATGTGGAGTGAAAGGTTAATATTTTTTGGAAGTAAAGACCTTGGAGAAAAATTTTACCTCACACCTGACATGCTCTTGCTGTGATTTTCTGAAATTATTTTCGTAAAAGAATCATTGAAGTATAACTTCTACATTACAAAGTCCAGCCATTTAATGTTGTATTCATTTCCGTGTATTTTCATGAAATTATGAACCTATAGAACCATTACCACAATCCAGTATTAAAATGTCCCCGTTGTCCCAAAGATATCTTTTTTTTTTTTTTTTTTTTTTTGCTTTTTGGAGACAGGGTCTTGCTTTGTAGTTCAGGCTGGCTCTGAGCTCACTATGGTGCCCAGGCAAGCCGCCGCGAACTCAGCAGTCCTCCTGTCTACCCTCCCGAGTGCTGGGATTACAGGTGTGAGCCACCACGTCCGGCATTGTGGAATGTGGTGTTGATTGTTGGTGGGCGTGTCTCCACGCCCAGCATTATATGTGGTTAGCGGGGATCGAACTCAGGTCCTTGCGTTTGTGAGGCAGGCGCCAGAACCACTGAGCTAACCCTCCGGCCCCAAAGATATCTCTTATACCCAGTGATGTTAAATCCTTAGTTCTACAGTCAGCCCCAAACACAAATCTGACAGTGTCTATCTGAACGAATTTACCCTTTTTAGACATTTTGTGTCATAGAATGCATCATCTTTTGTGTTTGGATTCTCTGATCCAGCATGTGATCGACGTGTTGCAGCCTTATTATAGCTTCTGTTGGTGATTTTGTTGGTGAATTGTGTCCCATTTTATGAGTAGATCACAGACTGGGTACATGTTAATAAGTTGATGGGCACCTCTCATTCACAAACGAGGCTGTTTTGAACATTCATCTTGCAAATCTTGATGTAAACATATGCGTTCCTTTCTCTGGCATATTTATCCAGGTGTGATTCTCTGTGTTTTATAATTCATGTTGAACTTTCTAAGAAGCTGCCAGACTTCAGATTGGGGACAGCACTGTGCACACACACACGCCGCCCCCCCCCAGCAATAAGGTTATATTTTGTCTTTATAAACAACAGTTGTTAAGTTAACCTGAAAGGACAAAGAACTGTGTTCCCCTTTGAGCAGGGGGGAACAGAGTAAGATACTACTTTTTGCTTTTGTACAGTGCCATGAGGTAAAAAATGATTAAAATAGGAACAAACATCAACCTATCTGGTGTGTACTGCTGCCCAGTCAGGCTAAGTCCGCAGAGCCTCATTCAGAAGTGACTCCTTCACTCTGGCTCATACATTCTCCCCTCCCCCTCCGTCCTTCAATTACAAGGACCCAACAATAGGGAGCTGGCTTAATGCACACAAAAAGATTTCCATTGTGCACTGGGACGAGAAGAAGGAATGTCCTAGATTCTACTAGAAATAGGACTTTGGAGACATAGATTTCTATCATATGCTAAAACCTCACTTGGTAGAGAACTTTGGAAAACTCATGAAACTTCCTATAAGCCCAGTTTCCACAATTTTAAAAGGAATTTTAGGAAATAGTTCAATCATTAAGTGAGATTTTATAGGCAGAACTTACACAGTTCAGCCAGAGTCAGTACCTGTGAAATAATAAGTATCCACATTTTAAACTAAATGGTCAAGAGGGTAGTCATATACAATACTGTAACTTTTTGTATGAAATTGACTTATTTCATATATGTGACTATTTCATATTTATTTATCTGTTCTTTTTTTTTTTTTTTTTTGAGACAAGGTCTCACTTTGTAGTTCAGGCTGGCTCTGAGCTCACTCTGTAGCCCAGGCAAGCCTGGAACTCAGCAATCCTCCTGCCTCTGCCTCCCGAGTGCTGGGATTACAGGCGGGAGCCACCACACCCAGCATTGTATGTGGTTACCGGGGATCAAACTCAGGTCCTTGCACTTGCGAGGCAGGCACCGGAACCACTGAGCTTATCCTCTGGCCCCATAACCTATAATTCTTAAGCCAACAGACACAAAGTGCAAATACGTTTGTCTTATGTGGTTTTTCAAAATCTGTAAGAAAACATCTAAATGTCAGGAGATGGTGCATCAAAATCCTCACCTAGGAGTGCAGCTCACTGTACTGAACATCTTCAGGGCCTTGGCTTCAGTCCTCATCACCCATGCTCGCACACATGCACCTTCATGTGACCTTCTGAATATAACTGAAGGATCTTGAAGTGACTTAGCCCCGAGCAGCAAAACATAGGCAACACACTCTGTAATGTTTGTTCAAGTCCTCCCAGACACCACTGGTTCTTGCTTAACATCCCTGGATATTTAAAGTACTGGATGTTTAAAGTATTTCTGCACTTCATAAAGACTTTTCTAACTAAACCCAAGCAGATAATCAAAAAAAAAAAGGGAAAGCTTGAAAGTATATTGTCAGTGTGTCAGATATTTATTTAGTTTCCTATACCATTGTGCAAATGATAAAACATCTTAAATACTCTGATTCAAATGTTCTGCTTCGTATAGTATATTGGCTCGTTTTATTCTCCTAATGGGTCAGAAAGTAGGTGTTAAATGGTATTAAGAGTTTAATAATAACCTAGAAGGAAAAAACTCAGGTTCTGTGCACTCTCTGGACATACAATGCAAGGATTGAGCTGGGAAAAATTTTTTCTTAAAAACCACATTCCTACCTGCTCACTGTCTTACTTTGACTTAGACTTACACTACATTCTAAACTCTTGCAACACCCTCTTTAGATGTTTAAACATTTGATATATAAGCCTTAGAAACATAAAAGTGTAGAAAACATTGTAAATAAATATTTGTCATTACATTTAGGAAAGTGTTCCAGATATATCTTCTTCATAGGTCATATAAAACCTTCCTTTTATGAATGACACACACACACACACACACAAAAGTTGAGATTGGGGAGCAGTCTCCATTAGTATTTTCCTTTTTCTTTGCTGTCGCAAATGAATTATGTATGTGCCCTCAAGTAATTAGCGAAGACGTTGTTGTTCAGCTGAATTTTAAACTAATTAATCTGACCTAATTTCTGTCAAAAATAATTAGGATAAAATATGTCCTCCCTAAGCAACTCTTTCAAGCCAAGACATTACAGCACAGTGTCTCCTGTGCATGTGCTATTTAGAAAACTGAGAGCATCACTTATTTTAGAGGAAATGCTAGGATACTACCGTGTGAGTTGCCACCTCGGCATCATTACTGTCTCAGTTTCTATATTTAAATAAAGATAAGAAGCTGAATGAATGGGGGTCTCTGCCATGAGTGGTAATTTGGAGCCTTTAACATAATATGGTTTGCGCTCAAAATGTAAAAACGAATCCTACCTCTTCCAGAAGGCTATTTGGATGGCACGCGCTCCGTTTCTCAGTCTGTTCACTTTTCCAACTATAAACGCGTTGAAACCATCTTTTGACCCTTACCTGAGCCTTCATCCAAAAGAGTCTTTTTAGGCATCCTTGGTGATAAAACGGATCGAGGAAATCTCTCGTGTCATCAACGAGTCCCAGTCTGTGTTTTAAGGGAGATAGTTAAGCAATAGCAGATAAGCAGATGTTACCCATAGAGGCTCTGTGTCAACAAGAGGCGGTGCCTGCAGGTGGACAGGACGGGCCTGCTTCTCCCGCTCTTGGCTCTGGCCCTGCGGGAACCCCTTCTCCACACCCTGCAACTCGGCTCTGATGTGCGGACGGGCTCTGGGTAGGAGAGCATTGCACAGCCCGTACGCCACTTCCACAAGCAGTTCAGAGTAAATCATTTCCTTATTAAACCTCTGAACCCTTTGTGTTTTAGTTTTCCCTCCCCCTCCCCCTACTAAGTTAGTTTCCAGGCAACCAATAAGCACTGAATTACATTAAGCTTTTTATTTCAAGGCTGTGGTTCAGAATGTTGCTGCATATTTGTTGGCTCATTTATAGAGACTGCAGCATAAAATTTATTAATCTTGTTTAATCTTCGGTACTTTGCAGATTTGCTTCTAAACCACATTACCTGTCTGGTTTTCGTGTTCAAATTGCCTGAGTGTTGTGTTGCTGTTTTATATGAGGATTTTGCCAAAGGTTCTGTAAACTGTGATTTGCAATCACAGAAAGCAGGACGTCTACAGTTCGCGGTGCTGAGAGAACTTTCAGCATTTCATATAGTCTATTTAAAATTTTAAAATCTCCTTCCTCGAATTTCCACCATGTCTATGGCTGACTTTTAATAAGAAAGTGTCGAGACATATGGTTAATTGCCTAAAAATGTAGTGAGCATCTTATTGTTTGCTTCAGCACGTTGAGGTTTTGATGTGAAAAAAAAGCTCTTGGGATATTAATTTGGGGGATGGGTTAAAGAATGAAGGCTGGGACTGTAAGGCTCATCTCGGACTATAAAAAAGTAAAAATTATGCTCCAGTGGAAGTCTTCTCTGTTTTGGTTGTGTTTTATAACATGTCTCAGAAACTCAAGCTGTGTTCTCTTCCCTCTCCTCTTTCTGCCCCCCCCTTTGCTTTCTCCTTCAATCTCTGTCTTTTCCTCTTCTATTTCTTCCTTCCTCCTTCTCCTGCTTCTCTGTCTGTGACTATTTTATAAAGGGCTTTGATAAATCTAAACATTTAATATACTTAATTCCTGACAAGTGAAGAAAACATGCAAATGTTTTCTCACACTCTCATTGCTTCTTCTTCTCTCTCTCTCTTTTTTTTTTTTTTTAATAATTCAGGCTGGCCCTGAGCTCATTAGTAGCCCAGGCAAGCTTTGAATTCAGCAATCCTGCCTCTGCCTCCCGAGTGTTGGGATTACAGTCTTGAGCTACCAAGCCAGGCCTTTGTGGTATGTGTTACTGATTGCTAGTAGGCATGAATCACCACGCCCAGTACTGTTGTATGTGGTTACCAGGGATCAAACCAGAGACCTTGCGCTTGCTGGGCAGGCGCTGGAACCACAGAGCTAAATCTTTGGCTCACACTCATTTCTTGAAACACAACGCATTAACTATATTGGGGCTGGGGATGAAGCTTAGTGGTAGAATACTTACCTATTGTGCCTGAGACCCTGGGTTTAATTTCCAGTGGACACAAGCACACAGAGCCAATAACATACACCAGCTACACTAAGGGGGGGGGTGGATTGAAGAGTAGTGAAGTCAAGTCTTTTCAGATCTCAAAATTCACAGTAATTTCTTGTTTTGTCACTTGCTTACAGTTTAGCTGACAGTTGAGGTACAGTATAAAAGATTTTATGATTAAATATATTGAATAATCTCATGGCACAGAGAACTACCTGTCCACTACAGTTCCACTGTAGACAAAGCTCTAGCAGCTCCTATTACTGGTAATGACTTCCCCCAGGCCAGATAAAGATAGTGCTGCCCAATTTCCACATTATTGGATTAGCTTCAGTCAGTGTGGGCTGAAGTTATATTTGCTGCCTACACGTCTGACCTATGTGTTCTTGCAGTGTAATCACCCAAGCATCTCCTTTTTGTTCTTCTGCCAGTGGGATATCAATAAAAAACTTACCAACAAAACAGTCAGATTTCTTGGCATATCCTCCATCATTATTAACTTCATGGAATATGGACCCTGACTAACCCTATTAGTCACCAGCCGTGGCTGTTGGTGTTCTGACTGCTGCAACTGCCTTAACTTAGAAAAGCAACCTATTGGAGCATTATGATAGGGAAACCATGCCCACTCTCCAGCGACTCCTAAGCACAAATATTGCAGATTCCACAGATTCTGTACTAATCAAGAATGGCATTTTAGAGTAGCGAGAAAAATAGATATAATTCATATTATTGGAATCGTTATTCATTACACATACATTTAAAGAAATGCAAAATAGAAATTCAGTCGCTATGTAGTATACAATGTAGTAAGATCTAAGGAGGATGAAATATTTGTATTAATTAGTAGTATTATATACAAATGTTAGTTTTTAATTGAAAGAAATTGCATTTTTAAATTATATACACAGGAAATTGAGTCTGGAGTGGACTAATAGACTTTGCAGTTAAAATATTTCTTACAGTAATTTAATTTCCTCTGTATTTAAGCTACAAAGACACTTAGAACACGTATCACTTCATCTTTCCCTCTCTAGATGAGGAGAAATATCTTTTACAAGTTAACAATACTATGTATTTTAATATGTGAAACATTTAGTATGGAACAGGAACTACATGATTGCCTATTTTCAAAGAACTCGTAAAAATGAATGCCAATTTTTTTTTGTGTGTGTGTGATACTAGGAATCAAACTTGGGCCCTTGTGCTTCCAAGGTAGGTGCAGTACCACTTGAGCTAAATCTCTGGCCAACGAATGCCTATTTTTAAAGAACTCATAAACATAATATTATATATATATGTATATATATTACACACACAAACATACCTAAGTTAGTACTCACTCATTGTGGAGACTCCTCAAAAATCTCAGATTAGAGGTCCCATTTGATGGTGCTTTTTCCCTGCTAGGTATATGCATTAAAGAATTGAATCAAAATAATACAGGTGCACCCATATTTATAGTAGCTCAGTTTGTAATAGCTAAATGTTGGAAACAGCCCAAATGTCCATCAACTGGAGACTGAATAAAAAAGATGTTTTTTTAAAAAAAATTGAGTATTTTTCATAGTGAATGATAAATTTGAGTCATTTATACTCAAATGGGTATATCTTGAGGTCATATTCATAGGTAGTATAAATAGGACACAAATGTGTAAATACCATATCATTTTTCTCATTTGAGAAGGTGAAGGTGTAAATGAGGTCCTGAATAATAGATGCTGTTAAATAGAAAGAAAATGTTCAAAGGGAAAAGGGAAAGAGGGAGCAGGGGAAGTAACAAGGGGAAGGAAAAAAAATTGATGGTAAAAACAAAAATTGGAAACAATGCTTGTGCATATTAGAGGTGGGAGCTCGTAGGGAGGGCAGGCAAATGGGAATAAATGAGAATCAAGATACACCGTGTATAGGTATAAATCCTCCTTATTCAACTTGGTTGTGGTGTATATCTAAAATGTACTAGTAAACTCAATAAAGAGAAAAAATAAGTGAATGATTTATTAGTTACACAGAGAAGAATACCTGCGTAAGTTTAGCCAGGTCAAGAAACTGATAATTACTTGCTTCCCATCTCTTCCTTCCCATTTCCCCACAAGTCTTACTGTTTTTTTTAATTAATTAATTTTGTTGGTATATGTTTATACATGATGTGTAACAATGACATTTTTTGGGGCAATTTATCGTATCTTAATAGTATTTTGATTCTTGAGCATTTCCTGTCCCTTTCCCCCCTTCCAGTGATCACCTTTCCTGCCTCCAAAAAGTCTGCTTCCTTCTTCTCTCTCTCTCCTTTACCTTGCTATTTAATTTATTTATATCTTGGGTATTTCAAGACAAAGCATGGAACATTTAATCTTCTGTGTGTCACTTATTTTTCATGCCTTTATGACCTCGGGCTCCATCCATTTTATTCAAGTAACCTACCCTTGTTTATGACTGAATAATACTCTATTGTGTATATGGAACACAATCATCTGTGGACGGGCTCTATACTCTTTCCATAGTTTACCTACTATGAATTGGGCTGCTATGAACATTGTAGGGATGCTATATCCCATTCTAGATAAGCAGTGTCACTATCTTCATTATGGTTTTATTACCAAAGGACAGATAGATTTAATACATTTGCTGTCAAAGTAACAACAACATTCTTCACAGAACTGGAAAAAACTTTAAATTTATATTGTTTAATTATGTTTATTAGTACATGTTTGCAGAATATAATGAATATATTCATTTTAGATAGTGCATAAATGTACAAAGAAAGTGTTTTTATATACAGTGGAGTACTACTCTGCTATAAAGAAGGATACACTGGAGTTATTTATACGAAAATGGATACACCTTGAATCAGACACCAGCTGTAATATCATGTGTTTTTTCTCTGTGAGAAACCAGAAATATAAAGAAATTAAAGATTAAAAGCCTAATCATAGAAAACTGGAAAATGAGTCTTTGTGAAATGAGAAGGGAATTTAAATTTGTATTGAAAGAGAATAGACTCCAATACCCCTCATTAGCCACAGCAATACTGAGGGGGCAAAAAGCAAACCAAAAGGCATTACAAGCCTGGGCTGCCAGGCCTACTATGGAGATACAGAAGTAAAAATAGCGTGAAATGTATATAAATAGACATAGAGACACATCAAATTGAAGAAACAAGAAAGAAACCCATGCACCTCTAGCCATCTGAATTTTGATAAATGACTTAAAATCATAGGTTGGAGAAAAAAATTCTGATTAATAAGTGGTGATGGGAAATTGGTTATCCACATGCAGAACAGTGAAAGTAGATCCATATCTCTTACTCTGTACTAAAATCAAAATGTATCAAAGACCTCAATAAAAATAGAAATACTAAAACTGCTGGAACATAAAATAGGAAAAAGCCTTGAAAACACAGGCATAATAAAGAATGAAGACATAGGCATAGGCAGGACTTCCTGAGTACGACTCCAGTAGTACAGGAAATAATACCATGTATCACCAAACAGAAGTAGGTTAAATTACACTCTTCTTCACAATATAGGAAAGAATAGAAGGAAGATACACAGAATGGGAAAAAATCACTAGCTTCTCTTTTGATAAGACTAATATGTAGAATATATAAAGACAAAAACTTAGTTCCCCCTAAAAGGAAATAACTAAAAAATGGGCAGATAAACCAAAGTAATACACATGACTAAAGAGTACATTAAAATGTTCATCTTTAGCCATTAGGTAAATGTAAATCCAAACAATTCTGTGACTCCATCTTACTTCAGTGAGCTTGACCACCATTAAACACACACACACACACACACACACACACACACACACCAGTAAGTGGTGGGTTCTGGTGAGGACATGGTAGGGAAGAACTCTTCAAAATGTTTGTGAAAATGTTAACAAGCACAGTCAGTATGGAAATCAAAATAAAGATTCCTCACAATACTAAAAATATAAATTCCATGTGGTGAACTATGTGTCTCTTGGGGATCCCTCCAAAAAAGTCATTTTTTTAATGATTGGTTTTATTCATATGTCTTTATAGTTTGGCTACTGTGTCGTACACCCAGATTTACTGGATTTCAGTTATTTTCAAGTTCAAATATACTGCCTCACAATACACTACGTTGGTTACCTGATTACAGTATCACTAACTTCTGGTTTCAAATCTGATGGTTTAAACTCAGCCCTCCCCCCACTGTATTATTGAAGTGATTGGAGAAAGAACACAGAGGCCCAATCTTCTTTTTGGAACACCATTATTCATTATTCATTGGCTTAACTATTGATGACACGGGTAAGAGTTGGTGGCTTGTTGTTCTCAAGTTGATTGTACCATTTTTATTGAATTATTTGTGCCTTTTTGTCAGGTTGAGATTTCCCACATCAAGGCATACATTGTTCCCTTTGCTTGAAATACTCGGATTTGACAGCTGTTAGGGTTGGTTCATTTCTTATCATGGCTCAGCTGAGGGGTGTCCCCAGACCATTCTACCTGCCAAATCACTCTATGTTATGTTACCCCTTATGTTTGCTGTTCAAGAATTTATTATTTTTGGTAGTTATTCAGTTTGTTTTATTACTTCTAAATATTTTTTCTGGGGCCTCCTTAACTCACTATCCTATAATTTAACCACCATGAATGACATCTCGTTTATTGAGAAAGCCACTTCTAGTTTCTGGAATAATTCCTGGTTCATATGATGTATCAAATAATTATCTGAGGAAAATAGAAGAAACAGAGGAAGGAAGGGAAGAGAGAGGAAAAGTTTGGAAGAAAAGCAGGAGAGAAGGAGGGTTATTTCTATAAGCCCAATACTAAAAAAACTGTATCCACAATAGAAAAAAATGTTTGCAGTTGTACCTGCTATCTGTGAGAGAAGATTTGAGCAGTCAAATCTTACAGGGGGATGGAGCAACCTAAAATGTACCGTATTATTAAAGGTTAGAAACAAGCAGGGAGCCTCATGTTTTCTTGTCACTGTGCAGACAGAAAGCAACCAGGGAGACCAGAAGCCCAGGAAAGTGTGTTTCCAGTTTTCTGTATCTCTCTGTGCCAAGCTATATATACATGAATTCCTAATTTCCTGACTAATGTGCCTCTCAAAGAAAGAATACAAGTCAGACCTCGGGGTTAGAGTCCATGGCAACAGACGAAGGGAGTGTGATCATTAGATCTTGTTATCAAAGGGCAAAGGAGGGACAAAAAGTAAAATAGAAGAAGAAGAAGGAACCCAGCAGGAAATGGTTCAGCAGTCTTTCACATCGCTTTGTAGAATCCTGGAAGATGTCAGAGTTCCCTGTGAACAAGACCACTGGGCGTCCCTGAAAGAGACGAGGCAGCCTCTGCAGAAAGGCTACGTCTGCCACTGTTGTGTAACAAGCACAGAGTGTGGATTTTCCTGAGGGTCTATGAAGATGTGCGGTAGATAGAAGAGGAGTGGTCCCCAGCAACTCACAGAGCAATAACAATCACAGTATAAGTATAAATTCTAGTGGCAGCAATAAAATAACTGGTATTTTACATAATGACAAAAGGTGGCAAATAGTCCTGTAGGAAGAGTCAATAACAGTGCAGTATAGTACCTGTAGCTAGGGTGAAATAAATATCTCTAGGGTCAAATGGTCATAAATTAAACCTTTAATCCATAACATATTCAACTCATGGAGACTGTTTCTGTCTCTCCATAATACCAAGAGTGTAATTTTAATTTTATTACATTACCTAAGAAGAAGCATGACTCATTTTATAAATTACTGGGCAAGAATGTAAAGTAAGAAAAGGAGGGCACGAACTGTGTCGTGTAGATACCAAATTCCTTCTCTAAAGTCATAGCGGAGGAAATAGTAAAATAGAACAACCCGGGAAGCCCAGGAAAATTATATAGCAGAGTAGTGAATAGAATGGGGGGGTCAGGGGGACAGGAGCATTTCTGAGCACACCAGAAACGTGACACTCATGTGATGACTGTGACACCTAAGTGGAGCAGAGAAACTAGGACAAAGCACTGCCTCTCATTTGTGAGAGCTCAGAGGGGGAGAGCTGCACAGTAATTTTGCTTGGCAATGAACTTAACACCTCTCTCCTCTTTCCTCCATTTAAAAAAATGGCAAAATTAGACTTAGTAGCAAGATCGTCTTCCTCCTGTGGCTGACTCAGCAGTCCGCAGCATTTACGTGTCAAATTCCAAGGACTATGATATGATAAGTGAAGTTCATTTTGCTCCCTTGCAAAGGGACTTTAGCTGCCTGCTTCTTGTACCTTGGGACCCACGTGATGAGGTGGACATGGATGGCTCATCTCTGCGGACCAAAGTGACCCCTGAGAGTGACGGAAGTGTCCCAACCTTGACGTGCACCTGCAGGAAGAGCTCCCACACTCTGTATGACTTAAGTATGCTCCGTTTTCCCAGCCATTTCAGGAGCAGAAGGGATGACTCAAATGGATCCTTGCAGGGGTTTGGAGGACAAGATCCATCTAACTGAAGTAGCACAGGAAATCTCCGACTCTTAGGAAAACAGAGAGCCAGCACTAGAAAGCTCTTGTCTCCTAGTCTAGGAACGAGGCAACATTGAGTGAAAATTTGCAGTTTGCACTTTGTTTCAAGGTCATCTAATTCCAACGTCATGGGTCTCCAGGACTCTAAGAGGTATTCCAGGCAGCTGTGAATTGTGAGGTCGTCTTCCTAATGCAGATGCTGTAGCCCACAGAGGAGGGTCTCACACAATTTATTCTTTTGTGAACTTATGCGGTGAACAACTGTCTAGCACCTGACACACCTGGGCCAGTCCCTCCTCTGGGGCTTCTCGATCAAATAGTGCCTTGATTCTTGCCCTCAGGAACTTTCTATGAGTTAAGGACAGTACACCGAGAAGTCCACCCCGAAGGACACACACACAAAGAGTGTGCACAGTGCAACAAATTGAGGCTGTGCTGTGAGGCTGAGTCCAAGAGCAACACACTGTTTACACAACCTGGTCAGTTGGGTGCACTTTGTTGGGCTTTAATTTCCTTTGCTTAAAATATTGACATGGTTACTAATCTGACGTTAGGGTTATTTGATGGTTAAATGATGGGATACTTATAAATGCTTAAGAAAATATTAGGAATTAGTCATTAATAAATAGTGATGGTAGAGTATCACTGTCATCATTATGATTATTATTGAAATACAGGTCTAGTAGGTCAACAGCGAGGCCTCCAGTATTGGAATAAATAGTAAGGCTCAAGCTATGTGTTCACACTCTCTTCTGAAGTCCTTGCTTTCTAGACCTCCTGTGGCTTTCCAGATCCCCAGCGTTTCCCTGCAGGTCATAACGGCACTGTGCACGTGACTCAAGGGCATGCTCCAGGCACACAGCGAACCTAGACCTGTATCTTGTGTGTTCCAGCGATAGTAGTGAAGTGTGTGAGGAACGAGCAGTTCTTTTGAATTCCCACAAAGGTGTTGTTTGAAAAGGTGGCTTCCTGGACTATACGTTCTTACCTACTAAAGTGAACATGGAGAATGGTAGGAAAACTGTGTGTACTCTATATAAGTCTAAAGTTGTAGCATTTCAGAATCTTATAGAAGATCTGGAGTCTGTAGATGCTGTGAACTCAGCACTGGTGATAGCTACCTAAAGCTGAGTAACCAACTTCAACAAAGAGTAGCAGTTATTGAACCCAGGTTTGGGGGGTTATCTCCATACATCAGCTTAGCAGCTTGACTGGCACAATGGGGGATCCACTGTCAAGTGGCTCCCCAGGTGGTACAGGTTGTGAGCTGTTGCTGGTGCTATTGGTAGTGAACTCAGACAGTGTTATAGAGTCATTCCTGGCTAGCTGCTTATCTGTGCTCCTTATACCGCCAAAGACTCGACATAGATTCCTAAACAGTAGAGTAGAACTGCTGAGAGGTAATATCCAGGAACCAGGCAGAAACTTGGGCTTTTTGACATAGCTTCAGAAGGTAAAAAGCAGGAGTTCTGTTATCATCAGTCATAAGCCTACTCATGTTCAGGGGAAAAGAGCATAGGTCCCATGTCTCTGTAGAGTAAATGTTATGTTGTTGCATCATGAGTAGAGCATGTGGGAATGATGGTCTTCAAAAACTGCATTCTACACTAATGTCATTTCTGCTTTGTCTAGCTGGGCACCATTAGTGTGTATACATGACTGCTGCTTAACAAGTATTATCTCTTGGAACTAACTGAGTAGATGAAACAAATCAATAAATTAACAAATCAATAAATTAATAAATCAATAAATTAACAAACTGAGTAGATGAGACAATTCAATAGATCAATCAATTAATTATCACTCTAATTCCTGCCTTTTCTACAGGTATTTGTTTTTTAGCATCCAACTTGTCTGCTGGTTTGAAATTTTATTTGTTGATTCAGCCATTTACTTTTGTGTGCCTCCAGTTATGACTGGAGTCGTCAACTCTTTAGGGACTCAGGAAATGATTATGAAGACAGATTGGCTGTGCCTTGAGAGTAGTAATTTGAATAAATGGGGTGGAATTTGATTGTAAAGATTTATCAAGTCATCAAAGAATATTAGAGGAGAGGAAAATAGTTCTAAAAGAGGAAAATAATTGATGAAGAGCCAGTATCATTGGGATGAAGGAAACAGTGGGAGGACAAGCAAGGTAGCAGCTTCTGGGGGAACCAGAGCCAAAAGCAGCATCAGCAGAGTGATATTTAATTAATGAGTAGTAGCAGAAGAGGGTGCTCTCGAAAGATGAGAGATTGCAATTGAGGCTGCACCTCCTGGGAGATATTGGATGACTGAAGTGCTTCTGTGTGTGATGTGATTAAAATAATCAACGAGAATATTGAACGTTGAATCATGAATTTAGCAGATTTAGTGCCCATATCTACTGTTATAACATATATCAAATTATGATTTCTGACTCATATGACTATATAGGGAGGACCATCAATATAATGATTAGCTGTAAAAGTCTTAAAATTGCCTTATCTTTTGTCAACTTTAACGTGATATATGCATGTTTGTCAAGATATTAGCTGTGTGCAATATTAGAATAAATCAGACCTATCCACAGAACTCACAACTTAAAATGGATAGCCTGGACTGAATTACAAGTTTAAAATTTTCTCTTTTATCCCATCTGTAGTTCTTCTTATTTTTATGAGAAACAAAACAGTTTATCGAATATAATAAGTGGAAAGTTGGTCATTTAATGTTAGAACAAATACTACATAGACTATTCTTGATTATATCATTCTTGCCTGTTTTACCAAAAGCAGTCATCTCTTGAATTCTTCCAGAATGCCTGATAATTACTCAACTATGATCGAAATTTTACTGTCTTGGTACCAATGAACTTTTGTTCATGAAGTTACCCATATAAAGAGCAAAATAAAAGACAGATTGTAGAAAGTAAGGAGATAGATTTTTCTCAGTGGGGAGAGAATCAAGAGATGGAGAAGGGAAAGAGAAAGGAAATGAAAAAAGGAATTAAAATATATTCTGTAACTCCACAAAAGAAATATAAACATTACTGCAAGCATATACTAATAAAGAAAATTATCTGAAAAAAATGTGAAAAAATTCAAGTGTTGTGGTAACAAGTGACATATTGCTTTGGGAATATAAGATACTGTGTCTTTATTTTACCTGGACCCTCATGCCCTAGGGCCACCTTTACATTGTCTTAATCAGCATCTATAAACTAATTAGGTTTGTTGAGCATGAATATGTTTAAGTATAGGAACTCATTGATAGAAAGACCACGAGTGATTTGTTTTGCCCTCTTAATCCCTGGCATCAGGTATGGGGCTTTGTATACAGTAGACAAATTGTCCTCTTTTTTTTTGCAAAAGTTCTCATTTAGCATTACGGAGCACAGCATCAGGCTCCTTCTCAAGCTTGGAACCACA
Organism: Thryonomys swinderianus; assembly: GCA_004025085.1. Classification (NCBI taxonomy): domain Eukaryota; kingdom Metazoa; phylum Chordata; class Mammalia; order Rodentia; family Thryonomyidae; genus Thryonomys; species Thryonomys swinderianus. The sequence goes on along the minus strand of PVIC010009087.1, from coordinate 19,150 downwards.
GTCCTTGGTTTGTGCTCAAGTGCCTGGGATGTCACTGGTGTTGACGTCCTGGTGACCGGTCATGGGAGTTTCACTCGGGATTTATTTTCTTTTTACATGTCCTGTTCTCTTTATTTTGCTTCCCTGGGCATTCTAGATATCCCAGGTTTGTGTGTTGTAAATTTCTCAAGAGAGTCTTCAAGCATTTGATAGAAAAGCATGGCTAAACTCTAAGAAAATATAATAAGATATCAGATTTTAAGAAGAAAAACAACCTAATCTTTCAGTTGGTGGCCTGTCTCTGCAGAATAGAGTAAATATTTCAGTGGACCAAGTTGTGAAAAAGAAGGAAAATGGCTTTCTCTGTTCACTTTATTTTTCTCTCTTCAAGGGAAGGCTACTAATCCAGGCAAGACCAGCTATATACCATTATCTTGTTACTTTCTTTTCATTCCTCTGCGCATGTCTTATAGTATCTAGAATGTCACTTGGCCCACGGAACACACTGTCTGTTGAACTCAATTACTTGGTTTAGTCATTTGGAGGTAGAGTTGGGGAGTGCAAGGGGAAAAAAGGAATAATTGAGTTAGAAATTTCTGCGATCTAACCTTTCAGATTTCCTGCTGACGGTGGTGCTTTTGAACTACGGAATCTTGGTACAGTTGTTTGAACTTAGTATGTTAGTTTCTTCCCGTATGAAATAATGTGTTTGCTAAGATGCTAACAGTTTTACAAAATTCTTGGAACAGTGTCTTCCTAGTGTAGGAGCATATATAGGAACCCTCTCATAATGAATGAATATATATTAGCAGCTACCAAATGAAATTTAAATCTCCAAAACCGTCTTTTAAACACTCACAGTCTGCTACAACCCACTGAGTAATAGCATGGTAAAGTCCTTCAAAATGTTAGCATTAAAAATTAGAAAATCTTTGCTGGCTTGAGAGAATGGAAGGCTTACCAATGACATTAAGGGAAGGGCCCGTTCAGAGCCTCTTGTTTCCCATAATGTGGTTTTAGAAAAAGGCACTGATGTATCTGGTAACTCTAAGATCTTTTTAAAAGAATGCTTAAAAAATATTTTTTTTTACAATATCCATAAGAGGAAAGAAGGTGAGATTCTCACAAGCTTACAAGAGAAAAAGATCAGAAACTCTTTTTTTTTTTTTTTCTAAATAAAGAACTTATTTTCATGGTGCCTGGTCTGTCTGACCTAAATTGCAGTAATTCAGTATGTGTGAAATTACCTTTTCTAGGACAAGAAGATCATAGCAAAAAAGGGGGAAAAATGATGAGAGAAAGGAAGAAAGAATATACAGTAGAGCCAAGAGTTCAGGCTTCCTGATAAAGAGCCTGAGATTAGTAAGAAAATAAATAGTTTTGACAAAATGAACACAGAAATGGAAACTGCTAATAGGAAGGACCAGGAATTATCTCCCCCTGGGCAGCCATGTTTGGAGGTGGTCAGGAGGTCTTTTGCGAACTAAAATAAAATTATGTTGTGGACAAAGCACAGCATCTAATTGAGTTCTCTATCTCTAGGCCTTATTTTATTAAACTTTTTTATCACTTTCAAGTTCCTGGTGATGGTCTAACAGATTTATTTCTGTAATTAAATGGGTTATTATTTACCAGCAGAAATAAAGCTGGCATAAAAAGATACATGACCAGTAACAAAGTTCAGACTTTATGAATTATTAGTATAGTCTGATGAATGAGATCATTACTTTTTTCCATACAGGTTCATGGATTTTGTTTGGGGTCTGCTGTGTGCTAGTGTTGGGTCAGGAACAGCTAGTTACCAGCAGTTCGTGATCATCTGTAGTGCTTTGCCTGTTCCTTTTCCCTGTGCTTCAAAATCCATCATAAAAATATCATGAAATATAAACTTTTCATAGTGCTGTGGTCAGCACCACAAAGAGCGCTTGAACAATGTGAGCTGCAGTCATAATATTATCGCTGGCATGTGTTACATTGTGGGTTGGGTTTTGTAAACTAGGATTTGATGTGTGGGAGTACCCAGCTTGGTGCCAGAGTTCCACATGTTCAGGGTGGGTGGGCTATGCACAGAGAGGTTCTGCGTGAGTCAGCTTTATACTGACTTGGCATTTGTACATGATGCAGAAACTTTTGGAAGGAAATTAGGCAAACTCTGAGGCTCAAGCACCTTGGTTCTACAAGGAACTCTACTTAGGATAAACAGCATCATAAAAGAGTGATATACTATTCAAGGCAGGAAAATGAGCTCAGAAAGAATAGGGCCCACCATCCACAATAAACCTATGAGCTTTTCCAACCATGATACTCCTTTTGAATTTGTCCTTAGAAATAACACTGCTCCTAAAAGCTATCATAGTTGATGTTTGGGAAGTTTGACAAACCTCTAACAAATTGGAGATATTTAATACTATAGAATATTACAGAATTCTTCCATTCTTTTTTTTTTTTTTTTTGGTATTTGCCATAAAGAAATGAGAGTCACCTCTTCAAGATTTACATTAAAAAAATGAAGGAAACAAAAATAGACTTCTTTGGGTTACAGTTTGCTAACATAGTCCCCACATCTGTCAGGAAGCTTAAGATTTTGTTATTTAAAAAATAATCCTCAACTATCTGTGGCTTAGAAGGTCTTTCTGGTGGCATGTGTTCATCTTGAATCAGTGGGAATTTCTCATTTTCTTCACTCCAAAACTGGTTGATGAATTTTCTACTCTTTCATCACTGTGGTATATCACCATGGTATATGGTGTTGGTAGGTATATAAAAAGGTGAAGAATTGTGCTCTGCCTCGTAAAGACTCCTGCTTGTTTGCTACAAATCTAAGCAGTATTCACCTGAAAACCCATACTAAGGATTAGTCTTTAAAAACAAGATTCACAGATGTAATCCAACTATAGGTACATACTAGATGAAACTAAGATGGTTGCCATATAAACCACACTACCTACCAAAGCCTAGAACTCACATCTCTTTAATCAACAGCATCCCTATGTAATATTAATTTTGTTCTGCATGTTCGCACTTATACTTTTTATCCTCTACTATTAGAAGTTTTCCCAGATGAAGTCTCAGATCAGATGAAGTCTGTGGCTTCTGTAATGCTCAGTTGTGGTGCTAGAGTGGTATAGAAAATGGTTCATACACCCATGCGTTGACTAACAAAAAGATAAAGAAAATGTCACCTTAAATATAAGTTACGCAGTCACCAAAAGTTAACATCCAAGGTGACTCTTGATTTTTTAATCACTGGATTTTCTGTTCCATGACATGTTGTCCTTTGGCATACTATACTGGAAGAAATTCTTGAAGAATTCCAGTTGGAATTTTAATAATTTTTACATAGAAAGCAAAGCATTTTCTGCTTTACTTGTTGATGATGTGTTTGGTATGTTTATATTCTAACTCAAAACTTTTTTTGATATAAGTTCATGGAAACGAGACATCTGCATTTCATTAATGATTATTCTTCCAATGCAAAGACTTTTCTGTGGCACAAAGAATTCAAATAATATTTGTTAGGTTTTTTTACTTGTTTACTTAGAAATTTCCCTATCTTTTTGCTCTACTAGCTATTGAAATTATGAAAGTTTTATTTTACTCATTCATGTAGATTCAGAGGTTTTATACAATAGCTGAGGCAGTAGCAGTTTAGTTAAATTTTGCAGTGAATAGAGAAATGTTTTAAATAGGTATCTTTGATTTATGGTAATTATGAAGACTAGAGAAAAATCTGAATTATTGGAAAGGCTACACTACAATATATTTTTCAAACAAGTCAGATTTAATTAACTTACTACAAATAGAATCAAAGTAAACATTGTCATTAGAGTTTCTTGAAATGTAACTCTTACATACAGAAATTTGCCCACCCATTTTGAACTAGATAAATCTCTGAATTTGCTAATGCACTTTTTAAATGCTTTTTGACTTTCCTTCACTAAATTTTGAAAAAAAAAGTCTGCCATCATTTTAATTGTAGATGTGTTTAAACAGTTTGCAATGTTTAACCACGTTGACTTATATAGCAAATATGCTTGTGGACCTAAATTTTTATAATTATTAATATTTATCATTAGGCTATTTCATGCACACTTAAATACATTATTATTAAATATTGATTACATTTCACTTTTCATTATAGGTCTTATTTGCAAAATGTATCAACTACTTCCTTTTTTCAGAAAAACGCAGGTTACAGAGTTCAAGTGTTGAATTGACTTGTACACAAAAGATTACAATACAGTCTATGTGAAAGCCTAATGCAAATGTCCCTTTTAGATGAAACTCCTCCAACCCAACCTCCCGCTGCCCAATACACCTCATTTTCCACAGTGTTTATTTTGATATCCAGCAGCTTAGATTGGAATCTTCTGATTGCTTTCTCTGAGTAGGATGTTCCCTGTAGGGATGTGTTGGTTTAGTATGACAAGACATGGAGATTTGTGTGTATGTGGTACAACTAACGGGAAGAGGATTATTTAATGCTTTTTGTTTCCCTGTTGTAGTGTTGTTATGAAGCAAAAGAGCTGCTATCAAAAGTTCAATGGGGCTGGCTTCCACAGGATTGCCTAGGGCACATACCATTGTTAGCATTTATAAACAACATGTGATAAAGCTTTTTTGCCATCTCAGAGAAGCAGTTCCCAGCACTTTGACATGTACTAGGAACAACCAACTTTGCGTTATGTTGCAGGGCAGTGGAAATTTTGCTGTCTAATTCATGCAGATCTATGTAGGACAGTCTGCATTAGGTGGTACATGACCAAACTGCATAAAAGCAACTAAATTTTTGTTCCATTTCCTGTGTTGTTCTTCACCACTACAGAGTCCTTTTCTTTCTCTGTAACCATTGTAATTTACTCAATCTAATTTTATTTGTATTACTGTTTTCTGTCCTCTTTTAAGACACACACAGACACACACACACACACACACTCTTTGTTCCTATTTCACTAAAAAATTACCTGTTTATTTTTTTTAAACATTTATTTATCTGTTTTTGAGATAGGGACCTGTCCCACTTTGTAGTTTAGGCTGACCCTGAGCTCACTGTGTAGACCAGGCAGGCAAGGCTCAAACTCAGCAGTCCTCTTGTCTCTGGTATGTGGTACTGATTTCTGGTGGGCCTGAGTCTCCATGCCAGTATTGTTGTATGTGGTTACTGGGATCGAACCAGGGACCTTGCATTTGTTAGGCAGGCACAGAACCACTGAGCTAAATCTCCAGCCCCAAATATGTCTGTTTCTTCATAGAAGATTTTCTCCTCACTGTGTTGATAAATATGAAATGCTTACCCTTTATTGAGTTGAGAGAGACCATAGCAGTGAGTGGCTGCTTTTCATTGTCACTCACATTAGAATCAGCAAGCTGCTTTGGGCCAAAATTAGTCCTATAAATTTAAATCAAAATCTTAATTCATTTAGGGCACAAATATTAATTAAATCATTACAATGTGCTAGATATTTTAAAAAGATAAGCTTCATATTCAGTAAGGACATTCAAATTCATGGTTTGTTTGATGCAAAACATTCATGCTATTCTCAGTAAATACTGTTTACTACCTGGTAGAATCTAAGAGCATTTTTACGGGTGTGAGAGGAGGGTAGGCTATTGATGACACTGAGAAAATCCAATTCTTTTGAACCTGTGTTCTTGATCCAAGGAATATTAGCATAATTCAAAGGAATCTAAAAGGCCCTTTTGTCATCAGTCGTATTTTTTGAGTTTAAAAGTATAGTCTTAAGCTGCAAAGTGAGACCTGGTCTCAAAAAAGTAAAATAAAATTAAATTAAAATTAAAAATAAAGTCTTACAGACTCAAAGGTGTGAAAACAGTAAAAGAACCAAAACAACACACTAACAAGGAATCGTAAGACGTCCAGTTTGGAATAGATCTAGAAGTTAACAGCCAGGGATAAAGCACACAGAAGAAAGTTGCCCAGGTGTTGGTAGGCCTGCCCACACTTGGGGAATTCTGTCATGGTTTCTCCTTTTTGATGGAGGAGTTGACATTGATCTTGAGGGTTTAGCAAACCTGGCCTCAGTTTAATAGGTATAAGATTTGAACATATCATCAAAGAATTTTTCTAAAATCGCAAAGTGGAAAAATCAAGTGACTGTTGTAGGGAAATGTAAAAAAGTAGATGTAATGAGAAGTTTAGACATGAATTTAGATAGGATAATTCTGTCCCTCACTCAATATTTAACATACAGAAAAACATTTTGTTACTCTAACCTTAGCATCATCTAAATGACTAGCTAGGTATTTATTGCCCCAGCTACCCTTAAGTGCAAAGAAAATGCCCGTAAGCATAATCTCAACATTTGAGGTTAACCAGACCCTCTAAGTTGTCTTTTAAATGAGCTTTATTCATTTTCAGTTATTTATCAGTCAAACCTGAAAGCTGCTTTGGTCTGCATTTCTTAAATAACTGAGGAAAGTCTAATATACACAGCCCACATTATCCGAGTGGTATGGACTGACTGGCCTGTCTGACAAGGGCCTGTGCTGAACTTCTTCTGTATAGATGTGGCCCCAGGAAATTAGCATAAACACTTCTAAAGTTATAAACAAGTTATATATTAAGGTTATGTTAACTCTTATAGGAATGTTTCCTATTTGTTAGAGAAAGTGAACAGTATTGGATCCTGCAAGGACCCAAGGATGAGATGAAGAGTAATGGACAGGGTTTCTGGGCTCTTTGTGTCCTGCCCACGCCAGAAAACACCGCAGCAGACAAAGCACCCTGACTGCTCGGCTCCAGCCGCACACTAGAAAATGTCAGTGGCGCATGTTTGGGCTGCTCATAAGGAGTGTGGTGTGAGTGCTACTTCCCCCTGGGAATGCCATTTCATAATTTAGGAGATATTGTTTTACCTTTCTCAGGGAGGACACACATCACCAGATCTTGTCTTTCTGTTTCATCTCTCTCTCTTTTTTTTTTTTTTTTTTGACAGGGTCTCACTTTATAGTTCAGGCCGACCCTGAGCTTACTATGTAGCCCATGTAAGACTCGACTCATCAATCCTCCTGCCTCTGCCTTCTGAATGCTGGGATTATGGACGTGAGCCACTACACCTGGCACTGTGGTATGTGGTATTGATTGCTGGTGGGCGTGAGACACCATGCTAGGTATTATTGTATGTGGTTACCGGGATCGAACCAGGGACCTTGCACTTGCTAGGCAGGCACCAGAACCACTGAGCTAAATCTCCAACCCTTGTCTCTATTTCGAATCTCTGCCTCTGTCTTTTTCTCTGTTTGTCTCTGTCTCTGTCTCTCTCTCTCCTCAGTATTGACTTTGTAAAATAAATGCATATTTACACAGGTATATTTGTATATCAAATCTAAGTAATTTTGATGATAAAGACAGGTTTGGAATATAAAGCAGAAAGCTTACCTGTAAGCTGTAGGAAACTTTGTGCTTTCAGAAGCTGACAGCTCAGGCTGTCATTTCCTAACCTCTTGCCTTTAATTAAGTGGTTGAATCCTCTGAGCTTGGCTTCTCACACTCTGCTGAGGTAGGAAGAGAGCTCACACCTGAGAAGGGAGAAGGGACCACTGACCCACAACCCCTGCTCCTGCTGGACTCAACAGTTGTGACTGAAACTGCTCTGATGTAGAAATGAACCTTTCTAAGTGTGATGCTCTAAAAAGATGGAATGATAAAACACCAAGTATCAGAGGAACTCAGAAGGAAGGGGGAAGGGACCAGCCTAAAAGACAACTTCGAAATCAACTGTGTGAAAAATCTACTGACAAAACTATCAGTCACCTTTCCAGGCTGAGCACAAAGACCAGTTTTCTTTTCCAGTAAATCAGATCCATTCTCAAAATGCATTTTAAAGATGATAATAGTTTAAGTATCATAAGAATAAATTGTATTGTATCACAATCAGCCTGAAAATACAAACACATCTTTTTTTTTTAATTGAATTCTTTATTGGTACATTTTCACACAAAACACTCACAATCACACACAACATTGGGGAATTTGTACCAGTATATGACACAAGTTCTTTCTCATTTTTACCCACATCCCTACCCACCCACAACCCCCCACCCCTTACATACATGCTCTTTCATTTTCTTTCTGAACCATATTTATTCTTTCCCCTCATTATGTCCCCACACAAAATTCCCTTTGGATATTTTCTATTTTACAAAAACTATCATACATTCTAGAACTCATTTACATCTACAGGTTCTCATGCCAAAGAAAAGATCCAGTATTTGCATATCTGTGATCTATTTATTTCACTTATTAGTGTGTCCTCCAGGTGTATCCATTTGCACATAGATGAATGAAACTTGTCATTCTTTATGGCAGAGTAATACTCCATTTTATTTAAAAAGAAATCACACATCTTCTCTGTCCAGTCTCCAGTTGATGGACATTTGAGTTATTTCCAAGATTGGGCTATCACAAACTGAGCTTGATGTACATCTGTCTTTCCAGTGTGATTTTTAAAATTCCTTTAGGTATATTCCTAGCAAGGGGATAGCAGAGTCAAATGGGACCTCTAATTCTAGTTTTCTGAGGAATCTCCACACAGATCTCCACAACGGTTGCACAAGTCTACAATCCCAGCAACAGTGGAGAAGGGTTCCTTTCTCCCCACAGCCTCGCCAGCATTTATTGTTGGTTGATTTCACAATAGCAGCTATTCTTTGTGGAGTGAGGTGAAACCTCAGTGTTGTTTTCATTTGTATCTCTCGAATGACCAGTGATGTTGAACATTTCTTCATATGCTTCTTGGCTTCGTGGACCTCTTCCTCTCAGAACTGTCTGTTCATTTCAGATGCCCATTTTTGAATTGGGTCCTTAAACTTGGGGAGGCTGATTTGTTTATGTTCTTTAAATATTGTAGATATAAATTATCTGACAAACAGCTAACAAAGACTTTTTTCCATATCAAACACATCTTATTTAACCATATCTTTTTAAGGTGTCAGGTGTTGGCCTACTTACATTTAGAGTATTGAAACACTACTAGTTTATTTGCATACTTACCTTTTGAGATACATATTTACATCTCTATTTTAGTGTCAAGGAAAACTAAATCTGACTTCTGGTGTCTCCAACAAGCTCACACAGTAAGCAAAGGTGTTAGTACTCAGATCCAATGACTGAGATCAGTGAGGATCTAATTTATCATTGTATTGATTGCTCAGTAGCAATTAAAAACCAGACACAAATATTTCCCATTTATTTAGATACAGAAATGAACACATATGTATAATTTCATACAGTGAACTTATTTATTTATAAAATATAATTAACATAGATAACTCATTGATTGGTTTTATCTTTGCAGATGCTCTGTAATTTCAAACAGGAAATATGTTTGATCTTATACATTTTTAAGGCATCCAGCATACAAACTTTCTTCTTAAACTTGCAGGCAAAGTCTCCCTCACTAGTACAGTTTAAATATCCAGAGGAAGTCCTCGGAGCTTGTATTTCAACCATGTTGTTGACAGCCTGCTGTGCAGTATCGTTCCTAGTGTTACGGCCACTGGCCCAGATTCCCAGAGTCCTGGATGTCCTCAGAGACCCATAATGCCCTTATAATAAATCATGTTCCGCTTAGAGTTACAAGAGAAAGAGTCTGTAGCTTGGACTTCCGAACTCAAGGGCAAGAGAACACTGCAAAGGGCATAGATGCTGCTGACCCAGAGTCACTTGGCTTCCCTGTATCTCAGCTTTCTAAGTATGGAAATGGGGCTAATAATAGTTAGCTTGCAAGGTTACAATGAGAATTGAGTGTTGCAGTAACTGTAAAATTTGAAGTGCTATTTTTGGCACCAAAATTAGAGTTGCACGGTCTCTAAAAATGAAAGAATACTTGAGGAAAAAAATTAAAATCTTGAGAGAAAATTTAAATTATAAACCAACTCAATTTTCTAAGTAATGAGTTAGAAAAAACCTCTGTAGTTCTAAAAAAAATCTTATTTTGGGGTTTTTTACCTTAGAACATTATTTTCCATCTCCAAAATCTTTCTCCTCCTGGATTACTTGTTAGTCTAGGAATACTGCTGTAGAAATCGGAATTGAGGCGTATGGACTAACATAAGCTTCACTACCAGAATTTAAACACCAGCTATTTCCATCAGTCCTTAAATTTGCCATGAGCCTGGTTCAAAGCCCCTTTTATTAAGTGAGGAAGACAGAGATTCTAAGAGCTGTCTCGGCAATGTGTGTAAATCTGCCAATCACGAGTATATGCCAATCGAGACCTGCCTTCACTTTTGTTGTTGTGCAGTACAGGGCGTTGAACCCAAGGTCTTTACTTTGAGCTGTATTCTGAGTCCCATTTTCTCTTCATCTTTAAAATTTCAATACTGGGTCACAGTAAGTCCTGTGTTGCACAGACGAAAGTGCATCTTGGTATCTTTCTGCTTTAACATTGCAGAGCTGGAATTACGGGTTTGCAGTGCCAAACTCAACCCAAAGCCCCCCCCCCCCCGCCCCGCATTTGATCTCAAGTCCAGAACAACTTCTACTCAGCACAGTTCCTTGCTGTACAGTAAGAAGATAGACATTTCCATTTCACATTGTTCCACTGTGAGAAGTAAAGATAGCATTGTTGAATTTCTGGTAAATTAAAAATCATTTATGATCATCCTGATGTCATAATTTCACTCACCTCTTAAAACTGTTTATCAGTTTCTCCTTGTTCCAGTTTGATACCAAATTCAGTGTAAGCCACAGGGCTCTCTCAGTTTAAATAAACTTTAAAAATAAGTGTATATAATGCATTGAGTCTCTTTTATGATAAACTCTTATCTTTTACTGACACTCTCATAGACCCACATAAACATTTTACTCCTAACAACTGAACAGATCGGTTTAAACTCCACTCCTCTGGTGTCCTACTGGGGAATCCGAAGCAAGTGATTGGGGCTTTTGTGCCTGGGTTTCCTTCTTGGTAACACAGGGATGTTAGACAAGATCACAGGGCTTTTGGAAGAATGAAATGGACATCATGTCTGTCCTGATCATGTTACCTAATGTCCCTGGAATGGACATGTATATAATACACATAATCATGGTTTTATAATATGTACTTATATGTGCATGCTAGGTATGTCTTTTACCGAAAGAATAGCTCCAGTGGTGGGGGTGGATGGCCCAGTTGGTGCCTTCTCAAGTCTACAGTAAATATGATCTTGGTTGATATATATTCTTTTTTTGAGACAGGGCCTCGCTTTGTAGTTCAGGCTGGCCCTGAGCTCACTGTGTAACCTAGCCAAGCCTCGAACTCAGCAATCCTACTGCCTCTGCCTCCCGAGTGCTAGTATGTGGTACTGATTGCTGGTGGGCATAAGTGACCATGCCCAATATTGTGTGTGATTACTGGGATTGAACCAGGGGCCCTGCACTTGCTAGGCAGGTGTCAAAACCACTGAGCTAAATCTCCAGCCCTTGGTTGATAAATTTCAGCTTTGTCTCCAGGGTCATTAGCCTCTCACAGTACAGCCTGCACTCCATCTCTATTAGAAACAATCAGGTGTTGTTCATAAGCAAATACCTAGGCCCTGTCCAAAGGTATTGAGTTGGCATTTGGGGGAGTATTAGACATTTGTATTTTTCATAAAAACGCAGTGACTGTGAAAATCCATATATGTTTTAAACGTAATGCTTTTTCTTTTTTTCCTGTTTCTTGCTTTGCTAGTTGCCTTGGGCAAGTCTTAATAACTTCCCATGTCTTACAGTTTGAGTAAAATATCCTTTAGTTTTAGAGCAGAAACTTGCCATGTATATTTAAATCTTCCATTTGCTGGTTACTTTGCAGAAAAGTACTTGGGAAAATTCAACTTTGTTTTCATCACTTGTAAAATAGACATTCAAAACCTGTTTAGCCATATACACAGGAATTATAAAGTTAAAATTAGTTGATGTGAGTGAGTAAAAATTGTAAAACTTAAAGGCTAGTAGAGATGAGAACAGTTTTCTCTTCTGTAACCTAGAAGATAAAAATTTTTCATGTGTGATGTAAGGGCAAGTGAGATTATGTGTAAGTATTGTTAATGTCAAGTCGGCCTTTTGGCTAAGATCAAGTTTAGATGTTTCTAACAAAGAAAGTGGCTTGTAATCTTGTTAGGTTGTATTGTTTCACATATGAAAATGGCAATAATTTATTAAAGGACTTGAATTTCTTGAATGATACTGTACATTCCCTCATGTTTTCCTTATAATTATATCCATAATTAATCAATATGTAACAGAAAATAAACTATATTTTATGCTCTAGTAATATTTTAATGGTATGAAAATTTCTATGTAGACAGAAATGAGAGACAGCTTAGTATTATAATCTATAGGAATCTGTGGCAATTAAATGATAAATCTATGTCCATATTATTCTGTGCCTTTCTGCTGAGCCCAGCAAAGAGCTTTGGAATTGTAGATTCATTTATCAGAATGAGATCTAGCCAGAAATGAATTCTAATGCCCTCTAGAACTAAAAAAGAAAAGATGTTACCTTTTATTGTTCTGGTAATAAAACCTGATTAGTTAAAGGTTGTATTAACAGACCAGTACTTGGTGGTACCTGTCTATAATACCAGCATTCAGTAGGCTGAAGCAGGAGGATTTCTGAGAACTTGAGACCAGCCTGGGCTATGTAGTGAGTTCAGAACCAGCCTGAACTACATAGTGAGATTCTTGCTTAGGCAAGAAACAGAAGTCTCACTGACCTGTTAGTATCCCACTTGAAAGATAATTAATATGCCTATGTATGTGGGCTAGTCCTGCTTGGCTCACTATGGGTGATGGTAATGGTAGAGTTTTGAGGTATTTAAGCACAGATGTTTCATAAATTTATAATGAATGGTCTAACTTTTGTATCACTGAGGGTAACACTCATACAGAGAAAAATGAATTGAGAGGAGGGTTGTAGGCACAGGAAGCATGGTTTGCTAACAGTTCTATGCCCCCACTGAAGCTAAATGTCCTGAATATATTCTAATTTCTTTTACTATTATCATCACATGTTTGTGCCACATAATGATTACGTTTACTGCAGGGCATTGGTACATGTGCATAACACATTTCTGTTCCTTTCTTGTTTCCTCTTCCTCCTCTCCCTTTTTTCCAGCATCAGATTCATTTATTTATCATTTAAAATCTTACACAGTTCATTGTCATGTGTACACATTGAAAAACAGACTAGTAGTTAAAATAGCATAAGAATATGCAAGATACATAGTAAGTCAAGTTACAAGATACCTTGACCGCACTGGATTACAATCCAGTAAGTCATTCAGATTGTGAACTTTATCAGATACAAATGGACTTTGCATTAGGAACATGTGTTGGTGTGAACAAATCCCAGAAGTAACTCCTGTCGTATCTGCAGGATTTTGTCACTGTTGTGCAGCTGCGTCTCGCAGGACAGCATGCCAGTGTGCAGGAGTGCAGTGCTCAGAGCCCAGGATGTCTGGAAGCCAGAGGAAAAACAGTGGTGATGTGCAGGGCGTGCATGGAAGTGCAAAGAAACATACTGCATGTGTGCAACAGAGGTGCCTGAGACCCACGTTGTGGGACTGAAGAACAAGTCGAAGTTAGGGATGTTCTGCTGGACATGAACTCACATGTTAACTGAGGATTTACTGAATCTTTTTATTTCTTTCTCATTTTTTCCTACCATCTTTTATTTACATATATATATATATATACATATATATATATGTATGCATGGCAGAGTAGTACACTGTTGTGTATAAATACCACACTTTTAATCTGTTCATCTCTTGGTAGACATAAAGACCATTTCTAAGATTGAGCTACTGTGAATTGCACTGCTATAAAGATGCGTGTGCACCCATCACTGTGGTATGATGTCTTCATCTCTTGAGAAGGTATTTAGAAAGGGAATAGCTGTGTCAAATGGAATTTCTACTTCTACTTTTTTGAGGAAGCTCCATATTGACGTCCATACTGATTGTATTAGTTTACAGCCCAACCAATGATGGAGAAATATTTCTTTCTTCCCACAGCCTCGTCAGCATTTACTTTTAGTTCATTTCTTAATAACTATTCTATATTGAGTGAGATGTCATCTCAGTATTATTTTAATTTACATTTCTCAAGTGGCTAACAATGTTAAACATTTTTTCATGGTACTGATTGGCGGTTTGTACTTCTTTATTGAAGAAGTATCTGTTCTTTTCAGATGCCCATTTATTAACTGGGCATTTAAATTTGGGGGAGTCTAACTTTTTTGAGTTCTTTATATATTCTAGATGGTATTTCTTTATCTGAGAAGTAGCTGGCAGAATTTTTTCCCATTTTGTAGGTTGTCTCTTCACTCTTCTAGTGATTTAATTGTGCATCAGATTTTTAATTTGATGTGACCCCATTTGTTGATTCTTGGTATTATTTCTTCTGCAATGAGTTTTGTTCAAACGTTTTTGCCTAAACCAGTGTGTTAACAGTTTTTTTTTTCTATTTTTCAGATCATGTGTTTCTCTTCTATCTTTGACCCCTCTTTTGATTTGGTTTAGTGTATGGTAAAGATATATGGTGCTGGGTTTAGCTGTGGCCATGTGAACAGCCAGTTTTCCAGCATCATTTGTTAAAGAGGCTCTCTTTCTTCCAGGGAAGGGAATTTGGCCCCTTCATCAAAAATAAATGTTGAGTGTGATTCTGAGCTGTATATAAAGTGTACCAATAAAGAATTCAATTTTTAAAAATGTAAAAAACAAAACAAAAACAAAACATACCTGAGTGTGCCTGGAGTTGTTTCTATATCTTCTATTCTGCTCCCTTTGTCCACAGGTTGTCTTGCTGTTGTTCATTAGTTGTTTGCTTTTGCCAATACTGTGCTGGTTTTATCACTGTAACTTTGTGGTATACCATGAAGTCCAGGATTGTGATGTTCCCTGCCTTGCCCTTGTTGTTTAGAATTGTTTTTGCTTTTCTAGGACTCTTATTGTTTTGTATGATTTTTAGGATTGTTTTCTCCGGTTCTGTAAGGAATGTTATTGGTGTTTTGTTTGGGTCTGTGTAAATCTAAATTCTTAGGATTCTGTGGATGAACTTTTAAAGGTCTTCTTTGTGGAGGATCATGCCATCAGCATAGAATAATAAATTGACTTCTTCCTCCACTATCCATATCCATTTTATTTATTTCTCTTGTCTTGTTGCTCTAGCTAATATTTTGACAGTGATATAAGACAGAAGTGATGGCAGCAGATACCCTTGTCTTGTTCCTTATTTTATAGGGAAGGCATTCATCTTCTTCTCATGTTGTAGGTAGTTGGCATTTGGTTTGTCATAGCTTATATCAGGCTGAGATAAAGTCCAATTCCTATTACTATCATAAATAGATGTTGGATTTTGTCAAATGCTTTTTGCTGCATCTATAAACATAATCACATGACTTTCCTCCCTTCTGTTTATGTGGTAAGTTACATTTATTGATTTGCATATGATGAACCATCCCTGCACACCTAGAGTTAATTGTTCTTGTTCCTGATGCATGACCTTTTTATGATTTGCTACATTTTGCTTGTCAGTATTTTGTTGAAGAAGTTTTTTTCTCCGTTCATTAAAGAGATTGACCAACAGTTTTCTTTTTGTTTGGGTCCTTTCCTGGTTTGAAATGAGGGTAATGTTAGCTTGCAGGAATGACTCTGGGAAAACTGATTCTGTTCTGGTTTGATTGAAGAGTTTGTGGAGTACTGGCATTAGATATAGTATAAAGTGTTTTTTAGAATTCAGTAGCAAATCCTTGGGAACCTAGGCTTCTCTTAGTTGGTGGGGCTTTTTTAAAATTACTTATTGAATTTCACTGACTGATACTGGCTTATTCAATATTATTGCATCTTCTTGATTCAGCTTTCAGGGCTCATATGTGTCTAGGAATTTATCCATTTCCTCTGAAATTTCAATTTTTTTAGAATACAGCTTCTTAAAGTAGTTATCTCTCATCTATTGTATTTCAGTAGAATCTTTTGTGATTTCATCTTTTTCATTTCTAATTGCATAGATTTGTGTCTCTCTATTTAACCTTTCAAAGAACCAACTCTTCAATTCATTGATTCTTTGTATTATTTTTCTAGTCTTAATTTCATTAACTTTTGTACTGACTTTTATGATTCCTCCCTTTAATTTGGAAAGGACATTGGTCTGTTTTTCTGCCTCTACTTTCAAGATAATTTTTAATCTCTTAAACTTTTGTTTAAACCCTTTCAAGTACTCTGATTCTTTGGTGCACTGATCATTGATCGTATTGTATCATTTGATTGTATCATTTTGTTCAGCTCCTCTAACTTTGTCATAATGTCTTCTAAGAGAGCTCATGCATCTTTCTGCTTATTACTTCCATTATAGGTTTAGTTATTCTTTTCTGTTCCCCCTGAATATCTATCTGTGCTATTTTCTAACTTTCTCTGCTATGTTCTTGAATAATTCAGGTGTGTGGATTATACTATTCTACATCTTGTTGCCTTCAGGGTAGTTGGGGGTCTGGGGAAGTATCTTATTGCTGTTTTGTGCCGTTTTTGTATTATGTGTATGTTTATCTAGCTTTGTGCTAGGGTTCGTGGATGCTTGTAGTCTAAAGCCTTTGTTGCTAGTTTAGAGATCTCTTTAGTTGATTTTCAGTGATGTCCTTTGATTATGCTTAACTATAATCCTTTGCAACAGCCCTAAGTTTCAACCACTTCATTATTTTTGGAAAGGAGGATACAGTGTAATTAGTCCAGCAATGAAGTTCTCTAAGAATGTGCTGTAGTATTGTTAATGTGGCAAACTCAATCTGTGTGCTGACTTACAGAGAAGTAGTGACAGTTATGTGATTATGTTAATATCAAGTGAAATAGCTACTGTGGTATTGCATAAGACAAATTAGATACAAACATATTATAAAAACCAGTTATATACTACCATTCTGCCTAGAGAAGAAAACATCAATTATAATTAAGGCAACCCAGGTATTCACTTATAGCTAATATGTACCAAATATAACAGCTATATCTTTGCTAATGTTAGAGAAAAATTCAGAGGTAATTTCCAGAGTTCACTGTTTAAAAATTAAGAGTTTTATGGTTATACTATTAAAGATCTAGGGTTTGAGAATGATGTATATACACAAATAAAACTTTGAAACATTAAACTAAGAAAGAGAGAAAAGTGGTACAGAAGATCTTGGGAAGGAGAAGGATGTCTATAGAACTGGGTAATGTAGGACAGAAAAACTGGCAAGAAATAGGATGCAAAAGGAAAAGAGTGAAGAAAAAGAAATTTCACAAAGAATAAAAATAAGGGGAAAATAGAGTGAAATTTTTAAAGAGATAAAAGAAGAAAGTGGAGAAATAAAAGAAGGAAAACATTAGAAATGAGTCAAAAGAATAAGCAAAGATTATCCAAGCCTCAGGAGACTGGTGTAGAGGGCAGGAGGAAAGGAGAAAGAAGAAAAAAAAAAGAACAAAATAAAACTAAGAACTAAAAATATTGTCCATACTGACATAGAAAAAAAGAAAGAAGAAAAGGAAAAGAGAAAAGAGAAAAAAAACCCCCACTACTCTGTTATTTTAAGCCTGTGATTATCTTCTGGGGTCTACAGCGTTGTGTCAGTGTTCATTTCGAAGGCGACTCCGCTCTCACTGGTAGGCATAGAGGGCAGGCTCAGCTCAGACCCCTGCTGTGTCGCCTCCAGCTGTCTGACAGCAGGCTGGGGTGCTTGTCCTGAGACTCTCAAACCCATGCAAGCTCCAGCGGGACATGGCCTGTCGTCTTCGTGGTGGGCCCGAGTCGTTTAGCTTACAGTACTCTGCGTTTCTCTTTCTGACCACAGCTCCTAGACCATGGACTTCTGTGGTTGGTCCTAACCCAGTCCCTGTGGGAGCCTAACACTGGGAGCCCTGAGAGGAAACCGACCCAAGGCTGCTCTGAGTCCGCGGTTCGGTTCGCCCCTCCTGAGCATGCCTCGGACCAAGCACTCTCTCCCGGGGACATGGCAGGTGCTTGGCCTGGAGACATCCACTAGCTGTTGTAGTGCACGGTATTCGCTGCCCCGTTCCACTAGTCCGTCTCTCCCTGAGGGCCTCTGGAGTCGCCCGCATAGACTGTGTCTCTGTAGAGTCAGTCTCCCTTTTTTATGAACGTGGAGTCTGGAGCTGGGGGGAAGTGCAGACAACTCCTTCCTTCAACAGCATGGTAGTCCATTTTTTTAAATGCTCTGTAGACCCTGGTTTTCCCGTCAGATCTTCCCTGGGTGCCAGGGGTGCCCCTCCCTTAAATTGTTACCTTCCGGTGACCTGATACTGAATCTCAGAGAGGCTGATTTGTTGCTGCTTATGGCCCACTGTCTTCTCAGAAGTTCTGCTGAGAAATCGTACATATTGAAGGCACACAGCATGATGACTTCAGACAGATGTATATATTGTGAAATGATAATCATGAGTTAGCACATCCTTTGTCACACGACTCACAAATGTGCATGTGTGTGGGAGGAAGAGGTGGTGAGGATTTGGGGACCTACTTTCCTAGCAAGTCAAGGAAAGAACACAGTATCATTAACGATAGTTAGCGTTTCTTTTTCACACACCATTCTCTCTTTCTCACGTACTATGCGCTCCTTAACCGGGAACGATCCTTCAAGCCATGCTGACACAAGCACATATTCTCATGGGAAACACAGCAACTTGATCTCCCTGTGAGGGGCACATGACTGCTAGCAAAGCCTTTTAAGTGGAAGAAGATTCAGGGTATCTTTCAAGAAAAGGGGCAAAAGAAATCTAAAGCTTTCTTGGTATCTTTCTCAGTTCTCTTTAAAAAAAGAACAAGATGTTTTTGAAAGTTATGAGATTTCTAGCTCCAATCTACTTGTATTTATATTTTGTGATCCAGTATTGTCATTGCCTTTGGCTAATCCTCTGAAGAACTTCCAATGATATTGTCCAAGATAATTTGTCCTATTAAAAACTTAGGATGGCTGCTCATTTGTGGTGAACAGTGAATTTTCTAGTTCCTAATAAGAAACCACCCACAGAGAAGTGTCTGTTACTTTCAGCCAAATAATGGGAAGCATACTGATTTCTTAAGTCATCCTAAATTACACTACAGAGCTATGAATCAAAGATCAGAATTTTGCTTGATTCTGATACCAAATGTCACTTTCCTCTGAGTGTCATATAGCCATAATCTTTGGATGTCCAC
>PVIC010009086.1:0-46464 GCA_004025085.1 Thryonomys swinderianus | reverse complement strand
GCAAGGCCCTGAGTTTGATTCCGGTAGCCACATACAATGCTGGGCATGGTGACTCACACCCACCAGCCATCAATACCACATACCACAGTGCCGGGCGTGGTGGCTCATGCCTGTCATTCCAGTTCTCGGGAGGCAGAGACAGGAGGATTGCTGAGTTTGAGTCTTGCCTGGGCTACATAGTGAGCTCAGGACCAGCCTGAACTACAAAGTGAGACCCTGTCTCAAAACAAAAAAGTTTAGGAAAGCCTCTTAAACTGCTGCCTTTGGAGGGTGCTAGGATAGTGAGAGAAGGAATGAGTAAAAATACCAAGGATGATGTAGAGGATGTAGCTCTCCCAGTCACATCTGTGACCAAAAGACACCTTTGCAGACCAGTGGCAGGCAGGGGAGATGGAGCAATTGCTTCTAACAATAATCCATAGGCTAGTGTGAAAGGAAAGTGAAAAACCAAAAAGAAAAGGATATGTCTGTCCTTCCAGCATCAAAAGATGAACTCTACATTTACATTTATGAGATAGAGTGGCATTATGAGAGTCCTCATCTGCTTTTTTACATTTGCTAGCTAGCCATTTACTTAGACTTTAAATAAAAGAATCTATTGATTATATTGTCAAGCAATTCAAATGATATAAAGTTAAGTGGAAATAAAAAATAGGTTACAGATTGTAAGTGCAATAGAATTTCACTTTTGTTTTTGAAGAAGCATATACGTAAGTTGAAAAGATACTTAATATCATTCAAGAGAATGCACATTAAAACCACAAATGAGATACCGCTGTGTACTTAGTAGCATGCTTTTAAAAAAAATTCTAATGTAACAGTACCAAGTATCGGAATGATACAGAGCAACTAGAACTCTTGCTGTCAGAGTAAATGTATCAGAACAGGATTCGGCAACTTTAGTTTATAAAGATTTTTTTTTTTAACTTTGTAAAGTTGAGGCTTTTTTTTTTTTTTTTTGAGACAGGGTCTCTTTTTGTAGTTCAGCTGGCCCTGAGCTCACTAGGGAGCCCAGGCAAGTCTCAAACTCAGCAGTCCTCCTTCCTCTGCCTCCCGAATGCTGGGATTACAAGCATGAGCCACCACACCCAGCATTGTGATATGTGGTACTGATTGCTAGTGGGTGTGAGTCACCACGCCCAGTGTTGTTTGTGGTTACCGGGGATTGAAAACCAGGGACCTTGCACTTGCTAGGCAGGTGCAGAACTACTGAGCTAAATCTCTGGCCCTAACAAGCATTTTTCATATTTGATAAATCTAAAGCTTTATTTTATAGGTCCCACTCCTGGGTATTTACTCAAGAGAAATGAAGAATATTGTTACATAGGTTTCTAATGGTTTTAGTCATAATTCCCAAAATCCAGTTGTTCTTCAACTGATGAACTGTAATAAGCACAATGACATATTATTCAATAATAAAAATAAATGAATTATCAATATGTACAGTAGCACTTTAAGGGAAGCTACATAGAGTATGATCCTAATAATAAGCTATTCAAAATAAAGTACAGGAGTAGATTTAGGTCCTTGGTGGCCAGAAGACAGACAAAGAGAGAGGCTGGCTCCAAGGTAAAAGCTGGATGTGTACTACATCTTAATTGGTGGATGCACACAGTATTCATGTTCTGTAATCCATTTTTAAGTTTTCTCTCTTGTTACAGTGATGATATTCTTTGTATTATAAATATCCAGGAATTAAGAAAAATCCTATTTAGTATACAGTTCTATAATTAGCTTTAACAAATACATATGATCATGTCATCACTATACTGGTCTTGCTCTTCTAAATACCATCCTCCACTAAGTAGAGCTAGAGATACTTAGAGAAAAAGATTAGAAAGTTAATTCCGAGGCTCAGGCAGGGAAATTCAAGATAAGTCAGGGATATCTCATAGCTCCAGAAAGATGAATGAATGGTGGATAGATTTCCAAAGGAGACAGGAGATGGCCCTTAAGGGCTCCTCACTAGTCAAGTCCTGCATAATTTAAGCATCAAAATAAATGATAGCAATGGAATATAGAAGGGAGCTCTTTGCTGTAGCAGAAAGCCAACAGATGGATAGAAAAATAAAGCAGTTTACAATTTCTCAGTGCATGCTAAGGATGCCAAACTTTGATTAGGCAAAGAATATTACCATGGTTTCACAGTGAAAGAACCTGGACAGCACCAATGTAATAATGATCAAAGGCCGGGGACGTAGCTCAGTGGCACCGCACCTGTCTCATAAGTGCAAGGTTCTGAGTTCGATTCCTAGTACCAAACAACAAAACAAAACAGTCAAAATTAATATTGCTAATATTCTGTTCCTTGTGCTGTGATTGGTACAAAATGAAGGGCATGTCTTCACTTCTGGGATCTTCCTGACAAAATGTACAGCCTAAATCTAAGCCCAAGGAAAAGTCAAACATTAGTAGAAGCATAGTCTACAAAATAACACCCGTATTCTTCAAAACATGGTTAAGAAAAGCATAGAAATTCTGAGCAACTCTTCAGGATAAACAGAAATTATGGAGACATAACAACTAAATGCAAGGTCAACCTTTGGATTTGGAGCCTAGATCAAGGGAGAAAAACAACAATAATGTATATTTTGGGACCCTCTGGGTATGGACTATCAGTTAGATAATAGTGTTATATCAACACTGAATGTCTTGATTTGATGATAGGAAATAAATTATGTAGGAGGAAAGAGGAATGAAGCCTCCAAATTACTCATAATTTGAGATAAAAATATATGTATAAGGAGAAAGAAGGATAAAGAAATTAGAGCAATATGTAAATAAGTAAGGCATATATGGAGGACCCATGTTCTACTCATTTGCAGCTTTAGCTAACTTAAGTTTTTGTTACACATGTGAAGGCATCAAAAGTGAGATAGTAGAGATTCTTTTTCCCAAAGAATCCCAAGCACCTCTAAAATTGCAAAATTCCCCAGAACAACTGTTCTAAGTCAAGAGAAAAGCATTCAGGGGTTCCATTCATAATAGCAAGAGATGGTGATAGTAACACGTCTGACAAAGATGATCTGGAGGAAGATTCAGACAGCACTGATGAAACAGGAAGTGACGAGGACATTGGAGATGAAATCCCTGGGGTCTTCAGCTGATGATGGAAATGAAGACGAAGTTAGACGATGAAAGTGACAGTGGCCCTGAGCTTGCAAGGGCTAAAGGAAATACAGAAACTAGTTCTGAAGAGCAAGATGGGGATCTGGCAGATGACTTTCCAAAAGAACCTGGTTGTGAGCGTGCCTGGAGGGAACTAGCTACACACGCTCCTCAGGCTGATGAGTCACACAATGATTAGCAATTTGCGACATGGACCAGGAGACATTTAAAAGCAAACGATTTACTGGCTCTGTTCAACTCGTTTAAGCCTAAAGGAGGAGTTACATTTTCCATACAGATATATCCTTTGATGTTTGGAAGGGAGAGGATGAAGGAAGTGCAAGTTCAAGGACCAGGAGAGTTATTAAGCCTTTTTGGAGATGCTCTGGAAGAAGACTGTTCCCCCAGAGAACAGTGAAGAGATCATCAGTTCAAATGACTGAAGAACTATTACACAATAGTGGCTGCAGGTCTCCTGGAATAGCAAGTAGAGTTTATGAGGATTACGATGACCCTCAAGTTCAAAAGTAGTTATTCTTTCGTAGATCTAAGATTTATACCCGATGATATGACTTTTGATGATGGGCCTAAGAGTGTAGTCTCCAAAGTGGATTTAACAGGTTATAAACCAAAATATTTCATGTCTGCTGCTATGGGGACATCCGTGGCAGAGATCACTTAGAATGAGACTGATTGTGAAAGAATCACAGCACTCAACAAAAAATTTTAAAAGGGAGAACTTTTAGAGATGGGTTTTGAAGCCCACTTTCCTTCCTCTGTGAAGATGAAGAGACAACAGAAAAGGAGCTTTAAAAGTCACTTAGAGAAGATGATGGGAAAACAGAAAAGTCAGAAGGATGATGAAGAACAAATTGCTAAGTACAGGCAGCAGTACAGGCAGCACATGGGCCAGGGGCTTCACTCCTGGCAAGCACATGGTTCTGAGTTCAATCTCTGGAACCAAAAAAAGAAAAAGGAGGAGGAAGAGAAAGAGAGGGAGAAACCACAGTATCACTAGGAAAATGAGAAGCAATATACAGGCTTAAAAAATATAAATAAATGACGATAAGTCCTATTAATTAATATAGGAGAAAATAACCACACATCCAGTAAACATATGAAAATGTTTACTGCATTTGCTGCGTTCCATTGGTAGTAATCAGAAGAAATGCAAATTAAAATTATAATGAGAAAGTGCTATGTATCCACCCGAAAAGATAAAGTTAAAAGCCAACAGTACCAATATATTAAGGAAAGACAAAGAACTCTTGAATGCTGTTGATGGGGGTATGAATTGATACAAAGAGATTAAAGCAGTTTGGCATTAGATCGTTGGTACACAATCTGTGACTCAATAATTTCACTGACTTGTGCACATGTGTATGAAAACATTCATAAAGCATTATTTGTAGTTGCTAAACCAAGAACAATTCAAATTTCAATAAGTAATAAATGGGTAAATTAATTTTAACATTTATTCAATGAAAATGCCCCATAGCAATAAAATGAAAAATGAACTAAAGCTAAAAATAGTATCAGCAAATCTCAAAAACAAGAACAAAAAATAAGGATTACCGAAGAAACTCACACACTATGCATAGAGCTATTTACATCAAATTAAACCAACAAAATATGTAGTATTTAGGGATGCCAATATGTACAGCAAAACTGCAAAGACGTGTTAGCCATATATACTAGGCCATGAAGATGGTAACATGTTATAGCAGTCAGGTAATGGGTAAAATGTCATGAGGGCTACTTTGGGGATCTGGCAGTGGACCTTAACTTGGAGGTGGTTGCATAGATGATTATTTTAATTCCTTGAACTGTCCATGTTTTATGCAACTTACTGTCTGTGTGCTCTGTCTCATAGGGAAGGGATTACATTTTATTTAAAAGTTCTGTTTGCATCAGTTATATCTATGTCAAATGCTTCTCATGAGTTACCTAAGAAAGGTAAATGCATTTTAAAACCATAATGTGCCGTATGTTCATAACGTTGTTTATATTAACGTCAGTAGGTACATACCTATGTAAGACCAAAGAGCTGTTCTTGACCATGAAAATATTAGAGTAGCACATCCTTAATTGAAACATCATCACACTTTCACAGGCAAAATAGTTTCCAGCCAAAAGCCTGTGAAAATGAAGTCATCCTGTCTAGACCAGCTCGGCATCAAAAGTGAAAACAGATGACTTAGCTATTTCCTTTTCTCTTCGGATTTGCTAGTAACGTTCAGTGATATGACTTCAGGGCTAAATATGTGAAGATTAAGTCAGAAAACCTAAGGTAAGACCTGAAAACCAAGGAGAAGCATTTTAGGTGAAAAGAACTTATCACCTTGCTCCTGGCTTCCATGTATAACTGGCATTTATTTTGAACTAACTGGTATTTACTGTTATCACAAAAACCTCTAAAACAAGATTAGTAATGACAGGTAGTAATTATTTATATTAGATTTTAAATTATTTAAAATTATTTTGTAGGTTTAGTGGGGCCTTTAATTCTATGTTCTCTACCTGTGTGAACACCTATTTTCTATAATTAGCAACTCCGTTTCACAATGCCACTTGATTCAGCGACATAGCTAGAGGTAGGAGTTTGCATGGAAGTTGTCATCACGTGTATACCTCCTTCGTCTTTTATAATTTCCACCTAGAATGATCTGTAGTTTCTCCTTTTCCCCTCCACAGCAACTCACTAATCACCTAGTCTTCCTGATTGCATTTTTATTTTGCTTTCCATATCTTCACGTCCTGTGTTTCCTCATTTCCCTGAAAGCATTTTCGCTCAGCAAGTCACCCTTCCCTCCAAGGAGCTATTAAAATGACCTCCTAATGGGCTCCACTTCTTCTAATCTCTCCTACTGCTAATTCATTCTCCACATGACACACTTTTCAAGGTTCAGTCATGCCAGTCCCTTTCTTTCAAATCCTGATAGGTCTCTGCAGCTCCCAGTTGCATTTGCCACCAATTCCTCCCCCGCTGCACGTTCCCATGGCCTCCAGAGATACCATCTGTACAGTTACACTGCCC
This sequence comes from Thryonomys swinderianus, assembly GCA_004025085.1. Lineage (NCBI taxonomy): Eukaryota > Metazoa > Chordata > Mammalia > Rodentia > Thryonomyidae > Thryonomys > Thryonomys swinderianus. The sequence continues at coordinate 40,319 of PVIC010009086.1, read as the reverse complement.
TGACTCTCTGGACATTCTTCCGTTTTAGCTTTTCTGTGCCTGTATTTGATTCTCATTTTTTTCTGCTAGTCAAATGCCTACCCCTGATATATATATATATTGGTCATCATTCCAAAAGTCTTTTTTTTACTCTAAGGCTGGGGTGAATTAAGGGAGATGTGCCGGGCTCCCCAAGGCCAGGAATTGCTTCCTGTTTGAGGACCTCGTAGTGATTTGTTACCCTCTCAAGTATCAGTTTGTCACTCTTAATTCCTCAAGAACAGCAGCCTTGTTTAGTTGATCTTCATATCTGGATAGTATAGTACCTCGTATATAGCTACTGCTCAATAAAATATAACTCTTCTTATTACTTGACTAATCTTTATAAGCTATAAACACAACAGTAGCAAATGAAAAAGGGAACTCTTTTTGGCAACCCTGACAGTGACTGCTGTCAGAGGAATACTGGCACTTTTATTTTCACTGTACACTGAAGAGATATTCAACAAATCATGGTTGCCACTTCCTCTGCACCAGCCACTGAGCCAGGTACAGGGTGTAATGAATACTGATTACTTTTTCACGCCACTCTATTACATGGAGGAAGGAGGTCTACCATGGCTGGCTACGGGAAAAGTATTTTCCCACTTCACATACAGGAAATGCCTAGAATATGCCATGCGACGGAAGATCAGCTTTTCTTTTTTATCCTCGCCTTTAAAAATAGCGCCTTTCATTACCAATGCTCATGAAAGCATTTCTTAGTTTCTCTGTCATTGGGCATGAGGTTTTCAGAGTATCCTCCCAAAGAATCCACTTGGAAAAGGAAAGCTTAAGTTGTCTCTTTGGGGGTTGGGCTGATCTTCCGTCCCTCATTCTGCATGCTCAGACAGCTGTATTAACCACACCCTGTCAGGTGGCGCCGATTGGGTTTGAATGCCCACATGTGACTATAGGGTCAGTTTGGCCCCGTTTGAATGAAGCCTTTTAGGTTTAAATCCTTGTAAAAAGTAAGTGATCTTAAGTTGTCGAACAAGCTGACTGTTAGTCTAGTAGCTTTACAGGGAACCACAGTAGAATTCCTTTTGTTTAAGAAAAAGAAATGTTTTTTTCTAATCATCAAATTTCATTACTTTTCATCCAAATAAAAAGAATTTAGGGAAAACTTTAACTACTTAATACATACATTAAGTTCTCATTTTCAGGCCATACTAAAAATGCGCTGGTGACGTCTCCCTGGAATCCTAGCACTCAGGATGCTGAAGCAGAAGGATTGGTATGAGTTTGAGATCAGCCTGAACTACATAGCGAGGCTGTCTCAAAAACAAAACAAAACAAAAACACTCATATAGATAAACAAACAAATAAGCCACATATTCTGAATATGGTCATTCGGCCTAGAACTAGTCACATAAACCAATCTCTGACTAGGGGGCCAAGAGCACCATAATTGCTTAGCATGCTGGGAATTCTGGGAATTTGGCCCCATGACTAAATCAGTGATGTCATATCCCTTGAAGACCCAGACTCCCTGGAGGAGGATAAACCCTGAAGCAAAACTGGAGTTTGTTCTGTTAGGACAAAACAAAACAAAACAAAAAACTCCTAACCTTTGCTGAGACTCAACTATAGTTTTAAACTCATCTTTAATAGCATACATGATAATTTAACATTAATCACGTGAACACCCATCAAGAGTTTGTTCCTTGCAATGATTAATAAAAATCCTATTAATAAAAATATTGACTACTAAATAGGACATCTTTCTTCCTTTTCCCCAACAAAGATAGTATAAAACAACTAATCTTTGTAACAATGACTTCATAAGTTACTGCATGTATCCTGGAATTTACTGGAAAGTTAATTTGATACATTTAATCTGTCTTATTTATAGTATTGGGAGTAAAATCTATGTTCTTTAATATTTAGATACTTGACTATTACTTATATTTTCTAGCATTCTAACATCATGAGTTTATTTACTTTTTCATATATGTATTCAGATAATATTTATCATGAATATATTTCATGCCAGACACTACACAAAACTGGGGAAATACAAAGTTTGGCAAAAACAGGATTCTCAAGAACAGAGAGGTGGTTTACTCAGTAGGCTTAGAAAATTTAATTTTTTAAGGGATATCCATGTCTTCCAAACCAAGACAGATTCTATAAAAAACATAGAACGTAAAAATAGGTAGCTGAATAGACCAAATTTCCTTCACAGACAGAAAGGCCTGGTACATAATTACCATTGTGTTTTAAGAATTGCTAGTGGCGAATTTGCATTTCACAGGGAGATGTTGGGAATGATAAGGTAACCCCATCCCCTGTTGCTTTATATCCATAGATGGTAAAGACTTAATGTGTCCAAACCTATGATGTCATCCACCATTACACCTTTGCAAATAGTTATCTCATTATCAAATGAGAATAGAAAAATGAAATGGGGGGGAGCCCATAGAATCTAACCAATACATATGTATTCAATTAAAAGATCTTTCAAGGAATATTATTTGGGCTGCATAAAATGGAGAAGTTTTATATTGGAGTCAGGGGTTATTGTTTATAATTAGATAATTTTATACAACTTAGTGTTTAATACAGTATTTTATAGTTAATAGCTGTTTGAATATTTTATACTGAGAAACCATAAAGTGAATTCATTTTTCATTCTCCATTTGTAAAAGTTACCTGTGAAGTATGCTTCTTGCTTATGTTGGGAAAAATTTAAAGTAGGACCTCAGGGCTAGAAACAAAGACACCTTTTTGAAGCTACTTTCCATTGGAAATGCATTCAAACAGCAATTTCTATTTCTATGCAAAAAAAAAAAAAAATCTTAAAGTTGCCTAACAGTGAAGCAGGGAAAATTATATGAACTCACAGGCAATCTAAGTGCATTCTTCATATCTGATTCGGTTCAGTGTGATTTGAATAAATAAATACATTGCACAAGCCCGGAGGAAGGTTAATGAAGACATGGCTGACATGGGTGGAACGAGAGGAGAAATCCTCTTGCTGGGAGTAAATACAACCTCGGCAGCGTGACCCAGAGCGCCCTTGACAGTCAGGCTGCTGCTTGTCTCTTGGGCTTCACTGTTCACCAAACTTTCCCGCTGCAGCCACCGAACACGTTACCACGTCTCCCACGTCCTCCGCCTCTCCGTGCTTTTCCCTTCATGTTTACTTTAAGGATTTTCACACTTAAAAGTCCTCAAGAATTTCACAGTTAGTGTTCATGTTCCCATTACCTGGATTTTGTCTTTACTGTTCTCATTTTGTCCTGTCTTTGTCAACGCAAGGCACAGTCACAAATAGTTTTCCCCTAGCCACTTTGGTATGCATATTCATTAACTACAGATGGGCGTATAAGATCTTTATGTTTCTTTTGAGGTAAAAAATTTACATGTAGTAAAATGCACAAAGCTTAAATTTACATGTAGTAAAATGTACCATGGCCTGAAATATGATAAGTATATACAGCTGCAGAATCCAAATCCTTATGGAGATGCAGAATTGTTTCATCATGCCAGGGGTTTTCTTATTCCCGTATCCCAGTCCATCCTAGCCCGTCTTCCAGAGACAGCAACTGCTCAATGGTTTCCTACCAGAGAAGCTTAGGTTCTCCTAGTCTACAACTTAATGTAAAAGTGATCATACAGTACATGCTCTTCCCTCTTGCAGAATATAGTGTATCGATTCATTTTTTATTGATGAGTAGTAGGTATTCCATTGTATCAATGCATCTGAATATCCATTCTCCAGTTGAGAAACATCTGAGCTTTTCTACTGTTTGGATGTTACAGATTAATCTATGAATATTCTTATACACATGTATTTTGGATATATGTTTTCAATTATTTGGTCAGTTATATGTTTTCAGTTATAGGGTCAATACATACCTACTTAAGTAATAGCCAGGAACTGTACACTTCTCTGACAGTGTAGGAGGATTCTGGCTTTTCCATATATTCCATCCACAATTGATATTGACAGTCTTTTTCATTTTAGCCATTTTGATAAGCATGTAGTGGTGTTTCATTACAGTTTAATTAGTATTTCCCTAGTATTGGACGATGTTGACATCTTTTTTTGTGTGTTTATTTCAACTTTCTGGACTTCCTACTGTGATGTCTATTCAAATAATTTGATTTTCTGCTGTTGTTGAGAAGTTTTCTATAATCCTGCTTCCCGGTTGTGGTTTAAGTCTAGATGCCCCTACACACACTCATATTTGGGGCTTTTTGGAGGTGATTGGCTCACGGAGAAGCAATTACGAGCAATGGATTAGCGTACTCAAGCATTTGTAGCTAAATATGATGTTGGGAGATGAAGCCTGGTCAGGGGAAGTAAGTCACTGAGCTGTGGCATGCGTCTGTCCCCTTCCTCCCTGACTGAACTCTGCCTCCTGCTGCCATGCCGTGAATGGTTCTCCTCTGCCAGGCTCATCTGCCAGGCCACCTTTCCTTGGAGCCAGAGGACTAGGGACTGGAACCTCTGTAAACTGTGAGCCAAACTAAAGCTTTCCTTAAAGTTGTGGGTGTCAGGGACCGTGTCTCAGCGGTGAGAAACTCACTGAGATAGCAGTACGTTGTCAAATACAGGAGGGTTTAAAAATGTTTTCTCCAGTCTGTGGTTTGACTACTTATTTATTTAAATGCTAAAGATCGAATCCAAGGCCTCATACATGCTGGGCAAGGGCTCTACCACTTAGTTACACCACCAGTCCTTGCCCATTTATTTTCATAATAGTACCTTGGGTAACCTGATGGTTTTAATTCCCTGAAGACTAGTTTATCCAATATTTTTTCTGATTATTGCTTTTTCTTTGCCCTCTCTAAGAAACCTTTTCCGGTTCGCTAGTGACAAAAATATTCTACTGTTTTCTTTTGAAACTTTATGGTTTTCATGTTTAGCACTGCAAACCAATAGATATAGGTTCAGATCCTTTTTTTTATAATACCAATAGAGAGTTAGTTCAGAGCCATCTTGACAGGGACTTCTTTCTCCAACATCACTGCAGCACTTTGTGGAAAATCAAATTACCTTGTAAATGTAAGTCTACTTTTGAACTCTCAATTATGTATCATTGGTACAGATATTTTTGCCAATACCATATTTATTGTACCTTTATAATAAGCCTTGAAATCATACAGTATAAATGTTCTCAATTTTTTTATTTGCTTTGTCTTATAGATCTTTGTATTTCCACATAAGTTTCAGAATCAACTTGTCCATTTCTATTTTTAAAAACCCCTAGTAGGATTATGATTTGAACAGTATTAATCTGTATATAAATTTTATACCAGTATTTTTTAAATATTATTTTTCTCCATGTTTAAAAAATATTCTAGTTGCTAAAATTTATTTTCACTATCTTCACTAAAAGACAACTTTAACTCATTTTTTTTCAGATCTCAGCTCAAACAGCACTTCTATTTAATCTTTCCAGCCAACTCTCTCCAGAGATATAATTAATTCCCACTTCTGAGCTTTATACTACTTGTATGTACATCAATACCACTTACCATATCATATTGTTATGATTTTTATTGTATTATCTTTATTCCCAAGTAGCTGGCAAGGTCATGATCAGGGACTAGTACTTTATTTAACATCACCCAGTACAGTAACTGGCCCATAGTAAATTATCCTGAAATTTTTATCCATTTCAGTCTTTATTGTTTACCTACTGTATACTATAGGTTGGTTTTCTCTGATTTGGTGGAAACAGAAGCAAACATAGGTAGATAAATAAAATAATGAAAGATAATACTAAGTGGTGTAGAGCTAATGAAACCAGGAGAAATGGTAGACTATACCAGAAAATGTACAACCACATCTTCTTATATAGCTACAGTTGGACACTGCAGAAGTGACATCTAAGCTGAACTAAAGGACTAAAGTGGGGCATCCCTTAGAAAGCTGAAGGGAGAAGAACCTTTCAGACCCAAGGAACAGAAAATGTAAAAGCACTGAGATGAAATCAAGCTTAGATCAAGGAAAGAAAAATTTTTGAGCAATTAAATGTGTCTCCACAATGAAGTGTCTGGGAAAGCTTCACAGAGCTGAAACTTGAGACAGTGAGTAGGTGTCATTCTGTCAGCACAACCAGAAAGAAAATATTCTAGGGGGGAAAAACACAGTCAGAGAGAGGAGGGTGAGGGATGAGATTACAGAGGTAAATTGGAGCCAAGCAATTTAGTTTTCATGGAGCAAAGGAGCAGATGAAGGAGAAATTACTGGGATGGGAAGGAGTTTAGGTGTTGTCCCCAAGGAAAAGAGAGTTAGTAAAGTCATCAGGTGACCAAGTGCGTACACTAAGATCAAGAATGGAGCCCTCGGGCTAGTTGGGAGTTGTCACAATGGACATGGTGAGAGAGAAAGGGGAGGTGGCCTGGATTTCCTCCTTGGCATGGAATAGAGCTCTGCGCTCTATTGGAGGTGGTATAGACAGGTATTATCAACAGATAGGGTAAGACATTACAAACCCAAACAAAGAAAAGCATCGTATTTTCTAGCCGGGTCCTGTTTCCTAAGAGAAGGGGGATGAACACACTTGGGCAGAAAGAGGAGTTTAAAGGGAGAGGCCAGGAGTTAGGAGCTCCATCTTGTAAATATTGAGTTTGAGATGCCTGCTAAATACGCGAGAAGAGATGTCAAGCAGACAGATAAATGAATGTGGAACTCAGGAGAAAGGTCAGAACTGGATGTACTTGAGAGTCGTATGCATATGGCAGCCATCCAAAGCTGTGGGCTTGGATGAGATCACTCAAGAGGAGAAGAGTAACAAAGGAGTATAAAGCCAGGAGCTTGTGATATCAAGAAAGCCCAGAAAAGAAAGCATTTCAACAAAGGAAGAATACATAAAAGATCAGATAAGTGATAGAAAGTTGATCTATAAGAATTTTGTAAAATGAAACTATGTAGTGGCTTTAATTAAAACTTTTTCGGGGCTGAGGATTTAGCTCAGTGGTTCCAGCATCTGCTTCGCAAACTCAAGGTCCCGAGTTTGATCCCCCGTAGCAACACACCACAGTGCTGGGCATGGTGGCTCATGCCTATTAGTCCAGGACTCGGGAGGCAGAAGCAGGAGGAATACTGTGAGTTCAAGGATAGCTTGGGCTACATAGTAAGCTCAGGGCCAGCCTGAATTACAAAGCAAGACACTGTCTCAAAAAAAAAAAAAATTGAATACTCTATTAAAAAAGGAAAGGAAGGAAAATACCCATGTAGAAGTATGGTAGGAAGGGAGGGTTGGGGTGGGAAAACATAAATTAAATAAATGAAAGGATAAAAATTGGTAAGATTCTACAGGACTTGAAAACAAATTGGATATTAGAAATAAACGAATGAAATGCATTTGCGACAGTCTTCATCATGGATCTAATTAAGAGTTACCTAACAGATTAGTAAAGCACTCTTCCGGGTGTGCTAGGGGGAGGGCACTTCGAGATGATTGGCATGTGGACCAACCAACTGAAGAGGAAAGACCCATTCCGATTGTGGGGGAAGCAACCAATACGTTTGCAGACGGGATAGAATGAGGGAAGAAAGAGGAAGTCTACCTGCATTAGAAAAGTTTACCAGTAGGTGTGTCTTTCCCTCCTCGCATGGCTTGTGGACTTCAGACTTCAGTTTCCTAAGCATCTGGACTGGACTAGGATTTGCATCCACCACCCTGTGTCTCAGACTGACACTGCATTCTTAATCACTCTTGTTCTGAGTCTTCCGAGCTTCCGCGACTGAGCTGCTACAAACTATATCCTCTGGCTGTCCAATGTGCAGATGGCCACTGTGGACTCACCCTTTTCTATCCTCTCAGGTATGTAAGTTCTCTTAAATTATACATATGCTTTCTATTCTGTCTACGCTGTTCCTGTAGAGAACCCTTGCTAGTGTTGTACTTAATAGTGTTGAGCAATATAGATGAATGATGGGATGTTGCTGAGGAAACCTCTAATCAATCACTTGCTCACTCACTCACTCATCCAAAGACAGCGTGAACAGGACAGTCACCATCCTTGCCCTCCAGCAGCTTTTAGTTGAGTTTAATAGAAATTCTTGTGACACTACAAGTAGATGGATAGCTAAAATATTGTCCCGTGGTTATGAATTAAAAACAAGGGCCATTTGTTATTCTTGAGATGTGTCCTTCAGTTCAAGTAGCTTGAGAGGCTCTTTTTTTTTCACGATAAGATTGCTTTTCAAGGCAATTGTACTGCAAGACTTGAAGTCAAGTCGGTGTGAAGTGCTTGCCCTTATACAGCTAGAGGGTGCCGGGCGTGGTGCCTCGCGGCTGTCATCCCAGCACTTGGGAGGCAGAGACAGGAGGATTGCTGAGTTCCAGGCTTGCCTGGGCTACATAGTGGGCTCAGAGCTAGCCTGAACTACAAAGTGAGACCCTGTCTCCAAAAAAAAAAAAAGTACAGTTAGAGGATGCTCACAGCTACTGCACCCTTGTGATAGGGTTTTTCCTGGTCCTCTTTCCTGAGCCTGACACATATTCCTGATTACATTTTTTCTACAGAGGTATTGGTATAATTGTTCAAGTTATTGCAATATGCTAAGATGAGATACTGTAGATCTTACTGATAAAGAAAAGGGCTCTGGAGTCAAATTGCCAGCCTCCAGCATGGCAAATTGGGTGACTCTGGGAGAGTTAGTCTTCCAAGCTTCTGTTTGCTTTCTCTTCTGCAAAATGGGAATGACACAGAGCTAGAGTTGCATGCATATGAGTGTGTAAATAAATGACAAAACCTTTGTAAGATCTGTGGATTGTACCAATATTAATTTTTGGCTTTACTACTATATTGTAATTGTGTGAGATGTTAATGTAGGGAGTACGTGGGCCTTCTTTGTCATTTCTTTGAAACCTACCAGAATCTAAAATTCTTTCAAAAGAAAAGAAAAACATGAAATTATACAGTTACTTGGGATTTGCAGAGGATTAAATGACTTGATATGTATGCATAAAATTCTTAAAATAGCACCTGGCATAGCCTAAGTATTAAATAAATTTTGGCTATCATTTAAAGGTGATTTGTATTATATATGTTTTGATTCATTTTTATAGTTTTATACCCTGAAGGCAACCATATTTCTTCTAACAGTTTTAGGGTAAACCATGTGTAGTAGATATATCTATTGGTACATTCATCATTTTATCATTTTTGTGTTTGTACTTACCATTTCGTATATATTTTTATATTTATCATAGTATTAGGCACCTGCTAGGCTTTCTGCAAACGTTCATTTTATATTCTCCTATTACCAACCTTACATAACCATAGTACATTTGTCAAAAGTTTTCACTAAAACTATAGACAATTTTATTTCGCTGGCTTTTGAACAGAGAACAAATGTTCTCTATTCCAGGTTCCTGTCCAAGATACATGACTAGATATTTCCTCTCTGTACAGTGCCTGACTCTTTACTTCTCTCATGACCTTGATAGCTATGAATAACATTGGTCAGGTGTGTTTTGCTTTCTTTTGTTTCATATCTTTTTTTGAGACAGAATCTCGCTTTGTAGTTCAGGCTCACCCTGAGCTCACCATGTAGCCCAGGCAAGCCTGGCACTCAGCAGTCCTCCTGCTTCTGCCTTGCAAGTGCTGGCATTACAGGCTTGAGCCACCAAGCCCGACGTTTGTGGTATGTGGTACTGATTGCTGGTAGGCATGAGTCACCGTGCCCTGTATTGCTGTATGTGGTTATCGGGGAACAAACCAGGGACCTTGCACTTGCGAGGCAGGTTCTGGAACCACTGAGCTAAATCTCTACGCCTTGGTCAGGTGTTTTGTAGAGGGCCCCTGAATTTTTGGTCTGTCGGTTGTTTAGAACTGTGGATTTGGAGGAGAATCCCAGATGGAGGTGATTCGACATTCTCAGGGCAGCGTATCAGCGTCCACACAGCCTTAGTGTGATTTACCGTTGACAGTATTAACTGTGACCCCTTAGTTGTGATGGCACCTGCCAGTTTTCTCACTGTACGGTTACTCTTCTTTGTTTTCCTTTGTCCTTTTCCTTTCCATACTTTGAAAGCAAGCCATACTCAAGAAGAGGAGAATTGAACTCCACCTTCTGATGCAAGAGTATCTTTATGTATAATTTGCAGTTTCTTGTAAGAAAGACTTGTGTCTTATTCCAAGTTTATTCTTTTATTTATACCAATATGGACTCATAGAAATGTATTTTATTATTTGACTTATAACCAATTGCTATCATTATTTATTTTATTGTTCACAATTTGGGTAATGGAGGTTTTTAAACTTCTTGACATATTTCCACTCATGTTTAACTGTTCATTCATTTAGAGTAAAATAACACAGTGTTATTTATAAATTAAACACATTGGTACCTCTTATATATGGAAATGTCTTGGCAGCTACCTTGAATTATGGCCCTTGGCTATAAATACTTTTGGGTATTACTACATATGTTAGAACTTTGGTTTTAAAAAATGAGGTTCCTTTTGCATGTATTGTCTCACTACAAATAAAAGAAACTGAACATAACAGATAGAAGCATTGACTATTCCTTATGCTTTTCTTACTCTCTGTTTCTCACTGGCCTGGACAATGAACCTGTGAAATTCATGCTTTCCTAGTTTATTTTCCCATTGTAAATACTGGCAGGGTAAACAGACCTGCTCAATTGAGAAGGGTGACATTGTGAGGAAAGACCTCCTCATATTGGTACCTCGTTGCTTCAGAAATCCTAGAAAAGCATTGCAAGGTGTTCTTTCGGTGCCTTTCTAAAAATGCACCTGAGGGCTTTGGCATGGTTCCTCTGAGCCATCAGAGATTCGGGACCACAAATACACTGGCAATTGGGCCATTTTCTGGGGAGAGATGCCAAGTGTGATGAAGGTATTTGTATCCCCCACAGGTGGTTCAGGAAGAAAACAGAAAGTTGAACTGAAAGAGGAACCAATTTGGTTATTTAGGAATCTAAAGTTTTAGTAGATGTGTAATTTCATGTATCTATCATCTATCTATTTTGAGTTTTTTTTTCAGACAGGGCCTTGCTGTGTATTCTAGTATTGAATTGGGCTTATCAAGTTAATCAAAAGGAAGGAATATGCATGCATCACGGCATGGAAAGGGGCTGAAAAATCAAAACTATGTTTTTTTGTTTTGTTTTGTTTTGAGACAGAGTCTCACTTTGTAGTTCAGGCTGGCCGTGAGCTCACTATGTAGCCCAGGCAAGCCTGGAACTCAGCAATCCTCCTGCCTCTGCCTCCCGAGTGCTGGGATTACAGGCATGAGCCACCATGCCCAGCAAAACTAGGTTTTTGACTCTCATTACACATGCAAAGGCAATCTTGGTATATCTTCAACTTCTCTTGCAAGAAAACAAACAACAACAACCAAAAAAATCCAACATTCTGAGGACCACTTGTCTCTTCTAGATCTGTGCTGTCTGATGTAGTAGCCACTAGCTCTGTGTGGCCATTGAACACTTCAAATGGGACTGGTTAAAATTGAGATTTTCTGTAAATTTAGAACACACAATGTCAGGGCCAGGGCTTTACCTCAGTGGCACCACTACATGCCTTGCAAGTACAAGGTTGTGAGTTTGATCCCCAATATCACACATACACACACACGACACATGGTCTGGAGGCTGAGGCAGGAGAATCGCTGAATTCAAAGTCAGCCTAGGCTACATAGTGAATTCAAGATTACTCTGAGGAGTTGGAGATTTAGCTCAATGGTCGCAGCACCTGCCTAGCAAACACAAGTTCCCTAGTTCGATCCCCAGTAACCACATACGACAATACCCTGAGCTACAAACTACATGGCAAGACCTATGTCAAAAATTTAAAAGTAGTTTTTAGAAAGCCACACGTACTGGATGTTTAACTCTTAGTACAAACAAAAAAAGAAATATATCTCAATTATTTTTATGCCAAATACATATTGAGATTATAATGCTATATTGAATTAAACAATCGCATTTTTTTCTTATATTTTTTGTTTGTTTTTTTTTTAGATAGGGTCTCACTTTGTAGTTCAGGCTGGCCCTGAGTTCACTATGTAGTCCAGGCCAGCCTCAAACTCAGCAACCCTCCTGTCTCTGCCTCCCGAGTGCTGGGATTACAGGCGTGAGCCACCACGCCAGGCTTTTTTCTTATATTTTTTTAATGTGGCCCTTAGATTTCATGTTGCTTTTGTGAACTGCATCATATTTTCACTAGAACCTGACTTGTACCAAAAAAGGGTCATCCTACAGCTGTATTATCATTGAAATGTTTTTTCAAAATGTTTGTGGGATGTCTGAGAAAGTTATCTCTAAGGTGACTTTCTATGATGGTTTGGATGTTTGTGTCTTTCAAGAGGCCATGTGTCTGGAGGTGGAGGCAGCACTGGGGGATGATGTGGGACTTCTGAGAGTGGAATGTCCTTTAGGTCACTGGAGTTGTATCTTCAGAAGGAATTAAAGTGGTTATCCCGTGACTCTGAGTTGTCACAAATGGGTGGCTGTCTAAGGACATTCGTGGCCACTCCCCGACTCTCTGACTTCCTGTCTGACCTTATCTCTCCTTCCATGCATGCTTCTGCCACTCCAATGCCACCCATCGGGAAATTCTCACCACAGCTGAGCTTATAATGGTACCATGCCATTGTACTTCCATGTAAACTAAATAAACCTTTTTGAGTTACCCAGCCTCGAGGATATAGCAATGAGAAATGGACTTACAATTTCCTAAAAGAAGAATGTGGCAAATCTGGATCAAATAGATTAACCCAGGTTCTTTCTGATGCCTTTCTCTCAGCATCTACGAAATATGAATATTGACTGCCTCCTGGGTAACTTGTATGCATAGGGTCTCTTTAGGCCTTACCTCTGAGACATATGGCCATTGTTAAGCCTAGACAGATGGAGTGATTTACTACCATTATCTTTAGAAAGCACCTCTTGTTTATTCATGTCCACAACAGGAAATACTTCTGGGCTAGTCTCATTTATAACAGCTGGTCACATAATGTTCTTGAAGAACCTCATGTTTCTCAAAGATTACTGAAACCGAGTCATTATCTCATAACTTAATAAGCTTTTTGGCTGTGCTAAGAGGATTGAATTGATTAAAGTGATTAGTTGCTTTCTCATTATCCTCTATCTTTAGCTTCAGTTCTCTTTTAGCAGTGATTGATCTACACTTTGCGATGGAAAGTTCAGTATTTTCTATGTAGAAGGAATTAAGGAGTTCCGCATTTTTAGTCTATTAATATTTTATCAAGTATTGTCAGCAGAGAATATATCTCTATCTTGTTCTTTTATTCTGAACACATTATATGTCGATATGTAGGGGCATATACTCATGCAAACGCGTGTATATATACACAAATGCTCATGTATGTATATACATGTATGTGCACACATGTACACATGTACGTGTACACACGTACACGCATGTCTATACATGTGCATTGCATGCACACGTGCGTGCATACATGTGTACATGCATAAGTGCGTACATGCATATGTATACAAGCATGTGTGTATACATGCATGTGCATGCATGTATATGTGCATGTGTGTATGTATGAGTGCACATGCATACATGCGTGTACATGCGTGCACACATGCCTTTGCGCACGTGCATACATACGTGTGTGCGTGCACGCGCATACATGTATATATGCATGTGCACACGTGTTTGCGTGTATATGCATGTGTGAGTGCACATATATGTGCACGCATGTATGTGCATACACGCATGCATGTGTGTATGCATGCATGAGTGCATGTTCATGCATGTATGTGCATGCGTATATGCATGTATGTGCATGCATGTATGCATGTGTATACATGCATGAGCGAATGCATATGTGTGCATGCATGCATGTATGTGCATACATATATGTGTATGCATGTGTGCACGTGTATGCGCACATGTATGTGTGTGCCTGCTTGTGTATACGTGTATATGTGCATGTGTATGCATGTATACATGTATACGAATGCATGTTTGTATGCATGCATACATGCGTGTGAACACGTATGTATGTGTGCACGTATGTGTGCATGCGTGTATATGTGTGTGCATGTGTATACATGTGCGAGTGTGTACATGCATGTGTGCGTGTGCGTGTATATATGTATTGTGTGCATGTGTGCGTGTGTACGCATGTATGTGTATACATGATGCAGCATAGGTAGTGAAATAAGGAAGAAGAGTCCATTGTTCAGAGGCACAGATGAAAGGGTTGTGCACCTTGCTGATTACAGCCGCATAGAAGCAGTCTGTTGGGAGCCGGTGTGTGACTACAGTAGGAGGTCACAGAAAGTACAGAGACTTTCTTCGTTGTCCCTTGGGTTGTTTATAGAGGAGAAAGTCAGCTGCCATGCTGTAAAGACACTGGAGTCGTCTCAGGAAGAGGCCCGTGAAAAGGAACAAAGACCAAATGCCCACAGCCACCACCAACACATCATCACACAAGTGAGCACATCCACACTGGGGGTGAACTCTCAAAATGAGCCCGAACTCATGAGAGCTCTGTTACAAAAATTAACCTTGACCATCATAGGAGCTAACATCTCACTATAGGAGAAAAATAATGAATCAGTTCATTTGAATTTTATTTTGTGACAGTCTGGTTAATAGGATTCTATATTGATACTTTCTTAAACACACAGTAAAATAAATACCAATTTATTGTACACATTTTTCATATTAACAGAATGAAGATAAGACTTGTGATCTGACATATAAATAATTGAGGACTTAGGTTATCATTGCTCTGAAAAAAGATTCTAATCATTGATCTTTTTAATTGACTTCTCTACTGGAAGACTGGATTTTTAGCTTGATGTAAAATATTACACAAATAAGACACAATTTTTATCGTTTTTTTTTTTTTTTTGGTAGTGGTACTAGGGGCTGAACTAAGGGCCTTCACTCTGAGATACATCCCCAGATCTTTCTAGTGTTCTCTTTAGTTGGTATCTCCCATCTTTGGTAAGATAAGTTCTCACTATGTTACTAAGTTGCCTAGACTGGGCTTAAATGTGCAATCTTCCTACCTCAGTTTCCCAGAATGCTAGAATTATAGGTACAAACTACCACATCCAACTAATTGTTTATACTTTGATGTGGTTTTTAGGCTCATTAGGTGGCATTGAATTTTTGCCTTTTTCTATTCATATTCTCTACCTGTGATAATTATTATATATTTTCTATCTCTTATTTTTTTAAATCTAGTTAATGTTCTCCATTCAAATGGTAACTCGACAGATGATTCAGGGGGCTCTTGCTTGGTCTTGATATGAGGCCAAATTCTGAGCGAACAGGTACATGTTTGTTCACAGTCCTAGGATCAGCTGTAACGTGATGCCGTGGCTCCTCTCTGCACTTGACTACCCCTATCTAGCAAATGACTGCATGGAACAACCTAGGCATTACAGTTCCATAAGACTGCGAAAGCCATTAAGTTTTGAACGTTTAATTATCCATCTTATAAATTAGCAAGTCAGATACAAATGACTATCATTTGTTGTACGTGAAAGAAAATAGATTTTTTTGTTATATTTGTGTTCTTGACATCTGAAGTTGTATTTTGCATGATGATTTCGCTGTTGGAAAGATTCTAAAATGGAAGCCTTAGCAATAAGGTAAATTAGTGTTTTAAAATCCTGTTAAGGGAAAGTCCATAGAAGCCAGGAGTGATTCATAGCTATGAAAATGATAACAGTTATATTTGAAAAACAGTATTTTCCAGAGAATGATGATTTAATTTGCAACTAGATCATGTATTAGATAAAATGTGTGCATAATTCCGTGAGGTAATGTCTCTTCTTATGTTGTAACCAATTCCTTGATTGTTCAGTGAAAATTTCTCAAAAACTTAGGTTTTTGTAATAAAACTATGATTCAATACTTATAATACATATAAATATTTCCATAGTAAAATTTATTTTTAAATCTTAGCCAGCCATTTATTTATGAAGTTGAAAAAATAGAAAGAAAGTTAAATTATGACCAGTAAAGTTTTACGGTTTGGTATTTGGTGTGAACAGAAACTAAGATTTACCTAGTTATAATAGTCTAGGTCCATACATCATGCCCATGCAAGTGCTACCCTTATCCTGAATTTTTTTTTTTTTTTTGAGACAGGGTCTCACTTTGTAGTTCAGGCTGGCCCTGAACTCTCTATGTAGCCCAGGCAAGCCTCAAATTTAGCAATCCTCTGGTCTCTGCCTCCCGAGTGCTGGGATGACAGGCATGAGCCACCATGCCCTGTACTGTGGTATGTAGTACTGATTCCTGGTGGGTGTGAGTCATCACACCCGGTATTGTTTTATGTGGTTACCAGGGACTGAACCAGGGACCTTGTGCTTGTCAGGCAGGCGCCTGAACCACTGGTTTAAATCTCTGGCCCTATCCTGAATGTTTTAAGAAGGAAAATAATTAAATTTTGACTGAACCATAAAGAAGAGGCACTGGAATTTAACATTTATCTCTATCCAGAGTTTTCAAATTTTATTAAGCTATGGAATCTTTTCAAAGCAAAAACTTCTGTGCAAATGTGAAACGTGAAACAGATCAACTCCTGGATTCTGTGGTTGGCCGTTGATATTACATCTCCCGTCTCCCACCTGTAACATCCTCACTTTGGAAACTGCTTCGTGGGGCCACTGTGTGTGTCTCGGTCTCCTTATTTCTAAATTCAACAGTCCTCACTCAGTACCTGAGCGCTGTCTCCCAACAGGGGTATTTGAGGAGCTCAGATACTTCATAGCAAGCAGATGCAGGTGGACCGTGGTGATGAAGATGGAGTCTGCGCTATGTACACACCGTTTGGCTTCAGAGTTGAGTAATAGTAAGTGTGTCAGATGCTGAGGCCCCCGGTCCACAGCTTTCAGCAGCTCCATTGTGGTTCTTGTGAGCGGTTCCCCAGGGCACGTTGCCGCATTGCTGCTGTTGTCCTTGCCACACAGCCCGGCCTATTAGACAGGCGTGATGTGTCCCAAAGAGCCCTCGGCCCCGATGAAACCGAGCGCCCTCACTTCTGGCTCAGCGGGAACCAGGGAGGACAGGCCGGTGCTGGGTAAAAGCAGAGAGAAGGAAGACAGGAAACGGAAGCCATGAGTAATCAAAGCCGCCGGGCAGAGAGAAAGTGAGCGCAGTGTCACAGGTAGCAGTGACTGGAAAAATAACTAGGTGGAAAGAAGCAGAAGAGCAAAGCCCTGGGCACAGCCAGGAGCCGTCACTTTTCCTGTGATGTCACGGGGGACAGGAGCTGCCATTCAGTCGCGGTCAAGGGGTTAAAGCAAACCCTGGTTTTCCATGAGCCTGCTGAGAAACTTTCCTCTTCGTCCTCCTTTCTCGTAGCAGATCCTCGGAAACAGCCTTGCCTTGCTGGAGCCAAGCCATCAGTTCTCTTCTCTGTATCCCAAAAGAATCCAATAATCACACTGTGGAACACAGTAGGGCCTCTACTGATGTGGCCACTGGATAGTCTTGCCTTTCAGATGCTTTGAAACCAGCTGAATTTGGTGCTGGATGGATTTTGATATAAAACGTTGTCCCAGTCCTTGGAGTTTGATACCGATGTGCAAGCTAGACCTTGTCTGTATAAGTTGCCTCCTGATTCCTTGGAAGTTAAAGCTCTTTGTTTGGTAACCATTGTTTTTGGTACACGCCACATCTCTAAGAACCAATTAACAATAAATAGTGAGGTTTCACTATATTTTTAAAAGAGCTTCTCCAAGCAAAGGCAAAACCTATCAACTAAGTCTCAAAGCCAAGTGTAACTGTTGGTTTGTATTTTTATTTTGGTAGCTTTTTCTTCCTCTTGTTTTGAAGGGTTTTTGTGTGTGTGTGTGTGTGATTGTTGTTTTTGTTTTTACTTAATTCTAGGAGAAGGCCCAAATTGGATATATTTAGGTGTGGCAATAAAACACATGTTCTAAGGCTGGGGATTTAGCTCAAGTGGTACTGCACCTACCTTGGAAGCACAAGAGCCTGAGTTCCATCTCTGGTACTGCCAAAAAAAAAAAAAAAACAGATGTTCTAGTAATTTGGGAGAGATAGATTAATATCTTGGGATATGAGGTTTTACAACATATTTAAAATTATTTTTCAAATAATATGTGCTTGGCAAAACAAAATGATTTTCTTAAAAAAGTTTCCTTAACATTCATATGGTCTCAATGAAAATGTACTATACACATTTCTGGCTGTCTTTGCATTGCTCAGTATTATTTAGTAGAAACTGGTTGATATTTAACAATTTAGTAGGCGTTTAAACTATTTGGGGACAATAAAACTACCTTCTGAGAAGTACGTTTGAATTACATGTTTTCTTAAAAGGTTCTCAGTGCTTGGCCTCAGATTTCATCAAATATTTGTCCTTTTGTACAATAGACAAAATAACCTCTGAGTGATCCCCTTTTCTGCCAGTTCTGAAGAAAGAGACAGTCATTTGCATTCCTAAAACTTGGTAGGCAGTTGGAAAGGAGTCAACTATATGCTTAATTTAGGTATTAGAAAGAAAGTGAAGGGGAGGGGGACAGCCTTGTCACGGAGCCAGTCCACATTCTGCTCCATCTTGGACACTGGCAGACGCTCCCCAAGCAAAGAGCACACCTGTCTTGCTCGCTGGTGTCTCCTAAGCACCGAACACAGAACCTGTACCAAGCAGATACCCGGCAAATATCCACAGCCTGACTAAGCCGTCTTGGAAACATTTCATCCCTAATCACTTCAGGAAAGAAATGAATACAAATGAGGCACCTACCCCCGAAATGGGCGGTATAGGGATTGCCAAGGCCAGGCAAGAGCGAGTCTCATTCCTGATTCCCTTTGATTTTTATTTCTATTTTTCTCTATGGATAGTAAAATATTTATTTCTTAATGAAAAACAACATGATGGGAATTCACGAGCTACTGTGTTCATTGAATGATATGTTGAAGATAATTATAATAAACAGTATTATAACGTCATCCTTAGTGACTGCATGATACAGGTGGCTAAAGTAACAACTCATGTCAGTTTCATGCTAGAACAACTGCAAAGTTTGTGCCCTTTTAAAAAAATGTTTTTTTTATTTGTTTGTTTGTTTGTTTCTGGTGGTAAAGTCCATCGAATTCAGGCCCTTGTGCTTCCAAGGTGGGCACAGTACCGCTGAGCTAAATCCCGGCCCTGTAAATTTGTATCTTTTTAAAAAATTTAATTAGGCTTTCCCGAAGGATGAGTTTAACAGGAGAAAACCATGCAGAAATTTTAAAACTGGTTACTACAGCTAGTAATTCTCAGTGCACAAACACAGGGCTTTCCTAAGGATGTGAGGCCCTGTCAGCTCTGTCAGCTCAGTCATGGCCTGCAGACCCAGTACAGGGTTTCCTTGCTTATGTCCATTTTTAATTTATCTTTCGTCTCTACCCTTCCTTTTTTAAGGAGCTTCATTACCCATTGCTCATCTCTACCCCATCCTCCCTCTACCTCTATTCCCAGCCAGAAGATACCCTTCCAGCACAATAGGAGACTTTCAACTTCAAGAGAAAATTTTTACTTAGAGCGACAATCGCTTAGTGACAATCAACTCACTGGCTTTAGATTTATATACATGTGGGCCATGGAAAGGAGCATCCTGATGACTCTTAAATTAATTGTTCACATCTGTAACCCCCTCTGTGCCTACTGAGCCTATTTCTGACAGGGACAGGTCATGCCACAGTGACCCTGTGTCACTCCAACTCTTCATGCTTGACATCACAACTAATTCTTTCAGTTCCATGGTACTTTAGGATGGGCCCCCAAAAAGGTATTGGTGCCGTTCTAACTTTAGGAATGCTGCTTGAGTTTGTTTCCTGTTGCTATAACAGATTTTTCAAGGCTAAATGATGTATTAAAAATAGGTTTATTAATGCCAGACGTGGTGGCTCACACCTGTAATCCCAGCACTCGGGAGGCAGAGATAGGAGGATTGCTGAGTTCGCGGCGGCTTGCCTGGGCACCATAGTGAGCTCAGGGCCAGCCTGAACTACAAAGCGAGATCCTGTCTCAAAAAAGCAAAAAAAAAAAAAAAAAAAAAAAGTTTATTTAGCTCACAGTTTTAGGGACTGAGTTCCAACTCTTCAGTCCCATCTATTTGGCCTCTGTGACTCTGTCTACAGTCATGTCATAATGCAGCAGAGAAATGGTCATATGCAGAAGGGGCAAAACCTGTGGAATGGAGTGGCTTGAGTTTATTACAACTCACTTTTGTGAAAACCCATTCATTCCAGGAGACTGGCATCAGTCCCTCCAAGGAAATGTCCACGACTCAGGATCCACCGCTCAGAGTTTCACAACCTCAGTACCTTCCAGCACATTAACCTTTGGAGGAACATTCAAGCCATATCCAAACCACTGATCCCAGAGAAGTAATTATTCAATCAACAATCATACACTCAATACCAGGCACTCAGCAAGACTGGGTTGGAACGAGGTCAGGGAAGAAAAACAGAGAGAGCACAAGAGATCATAAATGGAAAACACATGATCAAGCGGGTCTGAGAAGAACAATGAGCCTCTTAGCAGAGAAACTACACAAGGGCAAAGATTCTGTGTCCTTTGTTTTATTACTGTATCTCTAGTACCTGATAGTTGATGCATAGTAGCCATTCTGTTAATTGTCACTGAAGGACTGAATGCACTGACAAGATATGACTCTCATCCTAAGGAAGTTTGCACTAATAAACTAGAAATAAAGACCTGCTGGTAAGTACTCCCATACAGTGGGAACAAGATATTCAGTCTTCTTAAAAGTATGTCTTTGTTCATGTTATGACCTGTCACTAGATTCCAAGTGTAAATGTTTGTAAATAACTTTAATACCTTCCTAGTTGTCACTGGTACAGGGATTGTCTTTTCTGAGCAGCTGTAATAATGAGAGGAGAAGAGAAAAATAGCAATGTAGACCCTGAGGAACCAAGAAACCAGACAGGGAATTTATGATTTTTCTCACATATTAGGGAGAACTAATTTCAGAAAACTTCTCTGAATACATACAAGGGAAATTTTTTGTCAGAGGACAAATTAGACATTAAAAGCAAGGCTATCAAAGTCATCAATATCTTCCTACTCTATACAAGTGTAATGTGAAGGACCAGGCTTAACTCAGAGCTGCACCATCTATTTTATGCGGGTATAATTTGTTTTCTGTCTTGAAAAACCCTGAGCTGAGGTCTGCGGGAGAAAAATTCAGTCTTTTAGCAAAGCAAATCATCTCCTCAAATCAGAGCAAATTATCCTGATGAACAGTCCCTGCACAAAAAGGCTTTATGTAAGAGAAATGTTCAGCGATGAGGTTAACTGACTCGGAAGCGTATCGTTAGCCCCCACGGGGTCCTGCAGAAGCAGCGCCCAGGTGGCGTCTGACACTGAGATCCCCGCTGTGCTCTCTGGATGATGATGGTATTAGTTGCTGCCTGTGAGTGACACTGCTTACATAGCAAATGACAGAAAATGAGAGCATTTAGTGACAAAATAGAATGCCGCCTGGAGTATTAGCACCTCCATGATAGGAAAATGTAAAATGGTATGTAAAGTTTTGGGTAAATATGTTTATCTCTGCTGATGGCATGGCTGATTGGCTCAAAGACTTGCATGATATAAATCGAGGCTCCCACTGGTCATACATTATGTATCGTGTGAGCAGCTCTTCCCCAGAAGCCTACATTTCTTGGGTAGCAAAAGGCTTCCTATGGAAACGATGAGTGTAATTTGTCTAGTCAATTCAAGAGGTTAAAACCGGCAGATCCTATGCAGAAGTGGAGTTGTCTAGAAAACCTGAAGAAAGGCAAAATATTCATGTTTTTAATTCATTGAGGTTTTAGATTAGAACTATTCAAGTTTAAGCATGGGTCAGTGCTGTTTGATACGTCTAGACATTTTCTTACCGCACATATGACATTCATCCCTCTCCTTCGCAGAAGCAGCCGTCTTCCTAATGAAAAACTTTCAGACCAAATGACAAAACAATGTGAGGTAATCAGGAAAGAAAACAAATAAATCATTTCTGTTTAGGGTGAGGCATTCGTATTTGATAAATGATTTGAAAGTCAAATGAGATCTTACATACACGTTTTCCATTTTTACAGACATTATTGATGTTTTTTCAGGAAAGAATCATTATCAAAGAAATTATGCACACAGGAAAAATATGCATGACAGTGTACAGTTATGGATCATTTGTGTTAGAGAAATAATGGAATCTTGCACTTTAGGCTCACGACTTAATGAAAGGATTGGAGAAAGAATCTAATGATTTAAAATTTCTGAGGGAACACGATTCATGACAATAAGAATAGAAATGTTTATTGTATAGAAGCATATGATTACTACTTAGAAATAAAGCCGGTGAGAAATAAAGAAGGGGAGACAAAAATTGCTGAGAGAGAGAGAGAGAGAGAGAGAGAGAGAACAAATAAAAATTGCATTAGTAAATTTGTTTTTTTTTAACTGTCATCTACATTTTTATGAGGTCCCTCTGGCTGGCTGCCAAATCAGAGTTAGACTAGAAATGCCATTTGTAGATCTAGAATACAAACTTTGTATCCCTTCCTTGCTCCACCTCTGGAATTCTTTTCTACTGTGTTTAAAACACCAGTCAGTAATGACTTCTGCATGTCTTAAGTGTGATAGGGCCCCGAGGCTCTAGTGAAATCTATTTTTTTGCTTTTTGAGACAGGTCTCACGTTGTAGTTCAGGCTGGCCCTGAGCTCACTATGGTGCCCAGGCAAGCCGCCGCGAACTCAGCAATCCTCCTGTCTCTGCCTCCCGAGTGCTGGGATGACAGGCGTGAGCCACCACGTCCCGCATTGTGGTATGCGGTGTTGATTGTTGGTGGGCGTGAGTCTCCACGCCCAGCATTATATGTGGTAACCGGGGATCGAACTCAGGTCCTTGCGCTTGCGAGGCAGGTGCCAGAACCACTGAGCTAACCCTCTGGCCCGCTCTAGTGAAATCTTATAAAACCATTTATAACATCTTCTACAAGAAGAGAAAAAAGCAAGCAGACAAATTGACCCTACGTTTGGTTTTCTACCCTTCTGGCTAGAACTATAGTTGAAAACTGTAATACTATTTTAAAGTAACTACTGCTGAGAAGAGGAATGATATATAACTTGTACTTAGCAGCATCCTGTTGGGTGGGAGGGGACATATATTCAGGGTATGATTCATATTAACATATTTTTATTCAGAATCTACCCTGTGCCGGGTACTAAGCAACTATATAGAGGTTGGAAAGATGAAAGAAACATAATTATGTTTTCAAGGGTTTTATACGCAGGTAGGAGATAGAAGATGCTACAAGTAAATTAAAGATATGTCTGATAAGAAGCCTTGATTATCTGATATACTCAGGATCACCTTTAAAAAAACCAGTTTAGGACCCAGAGATTTAGCTTTGTGGTGCCGGCACCAGCCTAGTAAGTGTAAAAATCTCTGGTTCAGAGTAACCACATCCAACCACATCCAACAATACTGGGCGTGGTGACTCACGCCCACCAGCAATTAGCACCACATACCACAATGCTGAGCAAGTGTGGTGGCTCATGCTTGTCATCCCAGCACTAGGGAGGCAGAGGCAGGAAGATTGCTGAATTCAAGGTTTGCCTGGGCTACATAGTGAGCTCAGGGCCAGCCTGAACTACAAAGTGAGACCTTGTCTAAAAAACAAAAACAACAACAACAACATCAACAACAACAACAACAAACCCAGCTCAGAATTGTCTCATAATTGCTCTGTGTTTCCCAGTTCTGTTGTGCTACCCGTAGGAGTCTGGTGGTGGTAAGTCCCTCACTGGCTAGTTTGCTCAAGTTTACCTTTTGGAAATCTGAATGAGACATGCAGAGAGAGTAACGTGCTGGTGATTCGAGTGGAGAAAGAGAGACGTTTGCTAAATCACCTGTGATGAGAGAAAACTAGGGCACGGGGCACCCGAGGATGTGTGGCTTGAGGGGAGTGGGTGAAGATGACAGATCAGGGCTGGAGTTTCTGAGCCTGGCACCGCAGGGCCTGGTAGAGGTTCGTCCCTTGTTCTTTCTTTTGCTTTCCTGCAAAGCTTCACAGCACATTTCTGTTTAGCCCGGAGTAAACTGGGTGTGCCCATTCCTTGTATGCTAAAAAGTCCCCTCCTATGTGACAGACAGAGGAAAGGTCATGTCCTCAGTGACAGGATTCTCCTTGGCTTGTGATTTCAGCACCAGGCATACAGAGGTCACCCAGATAGTTGAATAAACAAGAGAAACGGATCAAGCATGGGAAGAGTTAGGAAGAATGGAAATGCTTTCTTGCTGAGAGAGTCAGAGACGAAGCTTTATGGTGGCAGAGTCATCTGAACAGACCCATGAGTCACAGGGTCCCCATGGATGTCTCAGTACGTAACACTGCACCACTCGGAATTTATAAACTCACATTTCACCCTGAGAACTTTCTCCCCAACCCACACTCTAAAAAGGACTTTACGACATTTTAAGGTTCAGTGTTGTCCTGAGGAAAGACTGAGTGAGGACACAGGGAAACTGGTCAGAGGATGGCGCCTTGTGAAGGCATTCACTTCCCCACTAAGCCGAGAGACAGGTGTCCTGCTCAGGTGTGTGCAGAACTACCCCCTCAGCCTCCCCCAGGTCACTTTACTAACACCAGGAGAGACAGGAACATTCAGACGAGGAACAAGCACTTCTAGACGGTACAAAAATGACAGGGCTCAGACAAGTAGGTAAGAAAAGAAGATGAACTTCAAGCAAGGCACCTGAGGGCAACATTGGTGGCAAAGGAGACGGAAAAGCAGATTGGAGCTTGAACTCTGTGGTGCTGGTGTCTGTGCTGTAGGCTTTACGATTTCTAAACGAGGGGAGAGTGTCAGCACTGTGATTTACGTGGAAAGAGTGCCCGTGGATTTGAATAGAGAAGGCTATAATTGGAGGAAGCAGTTAGGAACTCAGTGGAAAAGCTTGGGCGAGCAATAGCGTAAAAGCCACGCACGCTTCTCACCTGTAGAGTATTTGTGTGCCTTGCATTTACGTACATCCTCATTATTTATTGACTGCAGTACTTTCTGATACATCAGTACCACAGCAATACTACACATCTTGCTTTAATTGATGGCAATGAGGTATATACAAGATGCATGTTCCATGACAGCTTGTCTCTTCAACGGCACATAAAGAAAAATGATAACCACTCCACTCATTGTTTCCCATTCTGGGTAGAGATGTTACTGGAACCAGACCAGTTTCTATTCATAAAAATAATGCTTCCCTTCCGATGCCCTGAGAATTCTCAGATTTGAATGAAAACCAAAAGCAGTGTACCTCTGGATACTGGGTTTTGTGCAATGATTTCCCAAGGTGTACCATTACACCATTTGGAACATTACAACCTCACATTTTCACCTGTGAACTTCCGTGTGTTACCACAGCCTACCTCCAGCCATCTGAAACCATGCCTATGCTAAATGTTTCTCAGAGGGTGTCAGTCTAGAAATGTTGGACAAAGACAGCCCGACAAGTTTATTGATAAAGACAACAAACATAATTCATTTGGGTGGTCCTGCCATTTTAAAAAACAGCACAAGCTGTATAACACTGTACTGTGAGGACAAGCAGCTCAGGGGGTTTCAGGATAATTTCAGGGTTTCAGGATAGTTGAAACCAACGATCAATAGTTGGTTTCAGGATGACTTAATGAAAATACATATTTGCGTTTTAGCCTGTCTTCTTGGTTGGCCACACTCATATTCATTCTGACACATGCCAGAATGCATCTCAGGAAATTTTTACTTTCCAATTTAATAAACATTTTTGAGCATCTATTATGTGTTCTAGTGATGGGAAATCCACAGAAAATAAAATAAGACACAAATCACAGCTCTTGTGTACTTTAATTTCTTAGTTCAGGGAAGGCAGACTGAGAACAAAGAAATAAGTGAAATATATTGAGGGACAGTTGGAGATAAGTTTTATGGAAAAATGCAAAGAAGAGTTGGGATGAAGTTGCTTTTTAAAAATTAAGGTGGTCAAGGAAGACTCCACTGATAGAGAATGTTTTAGCAAAGAGCATAAGGCGGCGAGAGAGCAAATCATGCAGTTTTTCAGAGAAAGAAAACTCAAGATAGAAAGAATCATATGTGCAAAGGTCCTGTGGAGGGTGTTTGCCTGTTGATAATATGGAAAGAAAAGAGCACACGGGGGAAGAAAAATAGGCACATGGCTAGAAAGTTAAGGGGTCTCTTGTGAGTCATTTGAATGAGATGGAAAGTGACTGGGGATTTTGAGCAGTGACTAGATTCTGTCATGGCTGTCGTGGATGTCAGTAGAGAGGGTGAGATGAGCCTGAGGCGACTGAACCGATGGTTTCTGGGAAGCCAGGGACTTTGTGGAGCTAGGCTAAGTTTCCATAATCGGATTGTCTAGTGGTATTTTTTTTCTGGAAAAGAATGAAGGATAGAAGGAAGGGAGAAGGAAAAAAGAGAGGCAGAGAATAAACTGAGATGTAAATATGAAAGAAAGGAAGAAGAGACGAAAGGAAGGAAGGAAGGAAAGGGTCAACAAATAAGTGAAAGAAATCCAGAATTGTCAAGCATTGACAGGAGTGACTTTCATTGTGACAGTATGGCCTGTGCTCCTAGTAAATATATTGTGGTGACAGTATAGTGCTTTTGTAATCATAACAGATACACAGCAGACTTACAGTTTTGCTGACAGCTTTCCTTCATGCCAGAATAAGACCCACTCCTTGTCTGCCAGTTCAGCTGTTGCAAAGTACACAAAACTTGTATTTGGAAAGATCTTAATTGATCCCTTGGGAAGTTCAATTAATTAATTCTTGTAAAGTACTTCAAGATCCCCAAAACCTCAAGATTGACCTAAAAACAAGCATGTTCAGTTACTGCAGCTACGTACATCCTTAGGCATCTGTTTCACTTTACATGTTATCTGAACAGTGCTTTCTCCTAATTATCTTCATAGGTAAATTGTGAGGTAATTCATAGGTAATGGGGATTCAGCCTGTTCTGAAGTGTAAAGGTAATGGCTGCATTGGTCTTAAGTTTGGGATTATTTTGATAGCAAATTTTAAGTAAAAGCCCTGTGGAACAGTGTTTCTCAGAGTGTAGTCCAGGTACCACTGGGTATTCTAATACATTTCCGGGAGGTCTGCAGGATCAGAGATAAAAATGCATAACAGTCCAGAGATGTGATTTCTCTTTTCTCTGCCATGTATGTATACAGTGGACTTTTCCAGAAGTATATGCAATATCTAAACAGTATTCAGGGACAGATGTCCAGCTTCTTCTGGTAAGTAAGACATTAAAGTGATGTGCAAACATTTTGAAATAAGACCACTCTTCAAAAGGCCTGCATAGATATTTCTCCAAAGAAGACATACAAATGGTCTACAAATACAGGGTGAAACTGCTCAGCTTTATTAACCAGTATGAGACTACAAGTCAAAAATACAAAAGCTAACAAGGCCTGGCTTGGCTATTGAAAGGAAGGGAACACTTACACACTGTTGGTGGAAATGAAATGAGGGCAGCCTTAGGAAAAAATACTACAGAAACTCCTGAAAATACTAAAAATAGATCTGTCAGGGCCGGAGATTTAGCTCAGTGGTTCCGGTACCTGCCAAGCAAGCACAAGGTCCCTGGTTCCATTCCCGGTAACCACATACAGCAATACCGGGCATGGTGACCCATGCCCACCAGCAATCAGTATCACATACCACAGTGCCTAGTGTGGTGGCTCACACCTATAATCCCAGCACTCGGGAGGCAGAGACAGGAGGATTGCTGAGTTCCAGGCTTGCCTGGGCTCCACAGTGAGCTCAGGGCCAGCCTGAACTACAAAGTGAGACCCTGTCTCAAAAAAAAAAAAAAAAAAAAGAAAAAAAGATCTGTAAAGATCTGTCAAATGATCCAGCATCCTCATTACTGGGCATATAACAGAAACCATTACATCAATGTGTCAAAGAGAAAGCTGCCCTTTCACATGTACCTTTAGCACTATTCACAGCAGGCAAGCCATGGAACTGACCTGCATGCACATGAGTGGATGGATGGACAAAGGAAATGTGGCATATGTACATAGTGGAGTAGTATTTGGTCATACAAAAGAATCAAATCCTGGCACATGTGACGGCATGGATGAACCTGTAGAACACTGTGTTAAGGGTGAAATCAGCCATGTACAGGAAGACAAACAGCACATGGGCTTATAAGTGCACAGAATCTAAAACAGCCGATTCCATAGAGGAGGATAGACTCATCATCCCTGGAGGCTGGGCTGGCTCAGAGATAGTGGGGGGACAGGGAGGTATTGATCAAAGAATATAAATTACAGCCAGATAAGACAGGTGTTTTTAAATGTCCAACTAGACAAAGATGGAGTGGAAAAGTGAGTGCCTAAGGCTAAGAGGAAGGCTAGGTGGTGTGAAAGCATGAGCAGCAGGGAATGAGTTCCTCTTTTGGATGATGAAATGTTTTAAGATTGATTCTGGTAGTGGCCATGCAGCTGTGAATGTGCTAAAATCACTAGTTTTGCACTTTAAATGGGTGAACTGGCCAGGTGTGGGAACACTCACCAGTAGTCACAGCTACCCTAGAGGCTGGGCCAGGTGGGTCCCTTAGGCCCAGCAAGCCCGAGACCAGCTTGGGCAACATGGTGGGATCTCACCTCAAGTAGTGTATAGAAACTAAAAAATGAAAAGCAAATAGGTGAATTATATGCTGTGGGACTAATAACCTGATAAATCCATTTTTAAAGGCCACCCCTCACTATGTTTTCAAATGTAGCCTTTTTATGACAGTGTCTGTAGGTTAACATGCAGATTTAATTATGAATGAATCTGAAATCAAAGTGTGAAGACACTGCATTAGAATCTGAGCTCAAAGAGAATAGTGAAATTTGTTTTATTTTTTTATTGGGTTTGTTTGTTTTAAGCATCTATGCATCCCAAATATACCAGCAGCTGGTATGTTAGAAGTACTAGGTAAGTAAGACGAAGTGTGGACAGATAAAAAACAATATTATCCACATATTAGTTTAACTACTGTGGACTCCACCAGGGCCTATAACAAAAAGTAATGTTTGAGTTTGTTACAATTTGGCCATATATTAAGGGTGGAATTATTTTATGCAGGCATGAGAATTATTCTTGAAAAGAATTCAGGATAAAGTAAAAAATGTCATTTATTTTTCCATGTATAGCCTCACTACAGTCACTACAATATAAGATGTTTCTTGATAAATCAGAACACCTTTTAGAGTATCTAGAAGATTTTAACCAGACATGACTTATTTCTTTCAGCTGGCAAACAAGATGCCTGCTTCCAAAGGGATAATAATGGTCCTATCCCCAGAATGTGAAACTGATGAATACAAATAAAGCCCTATAGTCGCACATTAGTTAATGATGGAAATACTTTCTGAGAAATGCCTCAGTATGTGATTTCATCTTTGTTCAAACATCATAGAATGTACGTGGATACATCTAGTTGATCAATACTCATATATACCTAGGGATCGAGCATGTATTGTATTTGGTCCATTGTGAACAGAAAAGCTATTAGGCAGTGCATGACTATATTTAAATACACATTGCTGTGAGTGAGGTAAAAGCACTTCACTACATATCTAATAACCATGAGTAGGGAAGAGAAACTGTGATTCGTAGGAAGTCCAGTTAGCACATCTTTGAGGAAATAAGAATGCAGTAATTTTTAAATTACTTTCAATTTCTAATCTTAAAAAATAAAACAAGTACTGCCTGAAATACTGATGCATTATATAGACTAAACAAAAGCAAGAGACCAAAATTAAGGGATAGAATCTTCATCTTGGGTGGATTATTAGTCCTGTTTTCCTTATAGCAACTAATCAAATGGTCTCTATTAAGTGACCCCAGTGTGCCGGGTTCTCCCTGGGCCTTGAGTCTCTGGTTCGTAAAATTTTTATTTCAGAGAAGGAAAAACACAAGCAAACAAATAAACGGTCAAGGTAACTTCACACATGAAAAGCTGTAAGAATAAAGTAGGCCAGCACCTTAAAGAGAGGGAAGGTGAAGGGGAGCAGCCAGGGAGCAGAGGGGCTGTAGAGGAGCAAGGCCAGAGGCCAGAGACCAGTTAGTAACCCACTGTGGCCCTCAGAAAGATGGTCCTCCAGTGTGTGCCCTCCACATGTGGCAGGGAATGAAACGAGAAGTGGACAGACGCGAGATACAGGGTTTTTTAAAGACAGTGCACTGTTCTT
Source organism: Thryonomys swinderianus (assembly GCA_004025085.1). Lineage (NCBI taxonomy): Eukaryota > Metazoa > Chordata > Mammalia > Rodentia > Thryonomyidae > Thryonomys > Thryonomys swinderianus. The sequence goes on along the minus strand of PVIC010009086.1, from coordinate 10,088 downwards.
GCCATCTATGAAATGCCTTACCTGAAGTCTTTCTCTCCTTCCAGTCTTTTCTGCATGGCGCTGCCATTTTGATCTTCCTCAAACACTGCTTTCTTCATGTTTACCTTGGTGATAAGCGCAGTATATGCATCGTGGAATTACTGAGCAATTGCAGTGACCCCAGCTGCTGTGGGCAAGTGGGGCTCACGTACCTGAGATACATCTCTCACCTCTGGGATGTTAGAGGAGTTTACCTGTGGGGACGTCGTTAAACCTTATGACATAATGGAGGGTCGTCTTTCTCACTTTCCTGTCACAGATACAAAATATTTGACACCCACGACTTCAAAGAGGAGAGGTTTATTTTGGCTCCAGATTTCAAGAGCATTCAGTTCATAGTAAGCTGGGTCCAAGGCAGGAAGGGGATGGAAGAAGGATTTGGGGAGCTGCTTATCCCAGGGTAGTCAGGAAGCAGAGAGAAAAGGGAGAAGCCTGGGACGAGAATATGTCCTTCCAAGTCTCGCCCTGAGACCCATCTCCAACCAGGTCCCACCTCCTGACAGCACTTGCAGCTTGAACTCATCAGTGGGTTAATAGACTGATGAGTACAGCGCCCCCACAAAGTGATCATCCTCTACACATTCGAGAATTTGGGGAGGCCTCTTAGGTTTAAAGCATAACAGAAGGAGAGAAAAAAAAAAGATGACATAATTCACAAGGTCTTTATAGAAAGTATATGACTTCCTGTATATCTTGAAAGAAAGAGGCAAAAAGAAAAGGAGGAGAAAAAGAGGCAAAAAGAAAGACGAGGGGAGAAAAAAGGTGCTGGCTAAGACAAGGAAGAGAAGGGACAGAGAGAGGTTAGCAAGGACACCGTCTCAGAAATGTGGCTGTGAAGGAAGAAAGGAAGGAAGGAAGAAGAAGCAGATACAAGAACATACTTGGAAAGTATAATGAAAGGTGCTGTAACCAGTTTGGTGTGTTAGCTTTTCATAGCTGTGACAAAAGACCTGAGGGCATCAACCTGAAGGGAGAAAGATTTGTTTGGGTTCACAGTTTCAGTTTGTAGCTGGTTCCACTATTTCCAAGTCTGTGGTGTGGGCCTGACATCATGGTGAAGAATCCAGGCAAAGCAAAACTGTCAGAAATGGGAGGGAGGAGAAGGAGGGGAAGAAAAGGAGAGAGGAGGAGATAGGAGGGGACTGGACTGAGAGATAAGCATACCTTCCAGGGCACACCCTCAGGGACCTGCTTCCTCCAAGGAGGCTCCACCACAGTTCCCCTCGTCTCTCAATGGTCCATTCAACGATGAACCCAATAATGGGTTCTGATGAGGGCAGAGTCCCCTCATCAGATCACTTCTGAAAGCCCCACCTCTGAGAAATCACTGCATGAGGGGCCAACCCTTCAACCCGGAAGTACATTCTAAACCCAAGTCAGAATAAGTGAGGAGTAGCACTGCAATTATTTTAAGCTTTCAAATCTAAATACTTTGAAATTCTGTGTCAGGCAGTCAGGATCAGAAGGCCTGCCAGAGAGAATTAGTTTGGGGGAACTGGGTTTTGGATAAGCATTTGTAAGCACAACAGAATATTTAGTTTGAAATGTCCAGGAAATTGGCTCAATGATAGTGAAATGACTCTAAAGAGACAGGACCGAAGTTTTGCGATAATTATTTCATTTATTTCAATGAATATTTAGAAGACTTGTATATACTAAGAGGTATGAGAATTCAGAATTAAATGATTCAGGGGATTTCATGAGTTTGAAGCTTAGTGAGGGAAACCAGATAAGCAGAAAAGGACTACAAAGTATAAAAGAAGTTTCTCCAGGACATGATGTTGGGGCAAGTGAATTAGGACCTAGTGGTACACTCCAGTTTCCCCTTGAACAAACAGGTTGTCCTGAAGTAGGCCGTGAAGGCTTCTGTAGGTGGCTCCTACTGCTAAAATTCCTGGTTCCCTGTCCTGTTATTCTGACCACAAGTTTCTGGACTCTTGACTGGGGCACGAAGAAAGCCAGCACCCACCCAAAAAAGTGTCCCATAAAGTCCCTTCTTATTAAAGAGCAAATGAGTCGCAGACTCACTCCCTTGCAGAGCTCTGAGTGTGAGTTACACACAGTGGAAGCACTGATAGCAGTAGAAGCTGAAAGTCTGTGCGAAAAAGAACCAGAGAGGTGCTAATTCCTGAGCAGAATTAATCGTTCTGGGCAAAGGGAGTTTGCTAAAGAGAAGAAGAGTGAGTATCAGGGTCTGCTGCTCAATCATAAACGCCACCGATTTCTGGATTGAACAGCAATCCTCTGGTTCACAATAATTTTTCCAAGCCATCTTCATTTCTTCAAAGAGAATTCTCTGCATCTGCAGTGCTTGGAGTGCGCCCTGGCATTCCATACCTTACAAGAGTCCAGCAACACAGGGAGTTCAGGCCCAAGTGTGGCCAGCTGGGCAATTTAGTGACTTAGCAAGACTCTGTTTCAAATCAAAAAGGGCTGAGGGTGATCAGAAACAAAACCAAAGAAGGATTTCAACTGAATGAACATCTGGGTGGTTGGGGAGGGGGGAGGGGCAGGCTGGGGCTGGGAACCTGCTTCTTTGTAAGCGTGGCAGGTCATTTAGGAAGCCTCTGCCACAAGCTGCATGTTAAGGGGAGGAAGGAAACATTATGGGATGTGGCCGCTGCTTGTGGAAAGCACCCAGGATGGAGGGGTGGAAATGGCTGACCCAGCGCAGGTACAAGTTGCCGTGGGAGGGAAAAGAAAAGAGAAAGTGTGAGGCAAAGCTGAAGTGTAGGCTGCACAGCACGTGCAGTGTGGTGTAGACCCACGCAGGGAATCAGGACCCCGCATGACACTGAGACATGAGGATAGGATAAGGTTTCTGCTAATGCCCGAACTTCTATAATCAGCATAAAAGCGCTATGCAAAGCTCCTCTTCCCTCTTTGCTGTAGTCCTTTCGAGACTTAGGGGCTACCATGTCCAAAAAGAGCGTTTGTTATATTTATAGCTACCAAAGAAGAAAGACTATCATCATGTACTTGAAGTTGCACAAAATACATCTGTGACTTAAGAATAACCACAAAGCAACATACAGACAAGGGCGAATTCATTCATTTGACAAAAATTCATTGTGCCAGTTCCATGCCAGATACTTTTTTAGGCTCTATAGATGTAGTTTATCAGGGCTAGAGATGAAGTTTAGAGCACTTGCGTCACATACGTGAGGTCCTGGGCTCCATCCCCAGCACCACACACACACACACACACACACACTTTATCAGAGTGTGACCTGAATGCAAAGTAGATTTTATAAGGCGGTTAAGACAGATTGACAGGAGGCTTAAAGCACTGTGAGGATTTAGAGTCCACAGATTCAGAAAGATACGTAGACTGACTCATTCAATGTGCCATAAATCTTTACTGTCTTATTTCTATCAGAGACTGTGCTTGGCACTGACAATCTAGCCGTAAGTGAAATCATCAAAAATGCCTGCCCTCATGGAGCTTTCATTCCAGTGGGAGAAAGACAAAATAGGTATCATAAGGTAATAAGTGCTTTGGAGAAAAATAAAGCAGGGGAGATAGTATTTGGGGACATGAGAAGAGGGGTTGCAGCAACAAAGATGATCTATGAGCGAGATCTCATTTAGGAAAGATTTGAGCGGGGTGTGGTGGCTCACACCTGTCATCCCAGCATTTGGGAGGCAAAGGCAGGAGGACTGCTTGAGTTCGAGGCTACCCTGGGCTACACAGTGAGCGCAGGGCCAACCTGAACTACAAAGCGAGACCTTGTCTCAAAAAAACAAAAATAAAGCAAAACACAACACAAATCAGAAAAGATGTGAATTGGTACTGAGGAGGGCCTGTGCTTATGTAGTACCAGACGCAGCAAATGCGAGGTTCCTGAGGAGGAGGGTTACCTGACATTTTCAGTTAACAGCCGGGAATAACCAGGGACCAGTGTGCATGAACAAGCGAGAGAGCGAATTCAAGGATAAGGGTTCACGGGACTAAGAGGGCATGAAGTCACGCAGGATTTTCAGAATATGGCTTTTATTTCAAGTGGGATGGAAGCCATGGAAGTGTTGGGAGCACAAAGAACAGGATAAAAGCGTCTTACAGTTTTGTTTTTTTTTTTGAGACAAGGTCTCACTTTGTAGTTCAGGCTGGCCCTGATCTCACTATGCAGCCCAGGCAAGCCTCGAACTCAGCAATCCTCCTGCCTCTGCCCCCAGAGTGCTAGGATGACAGGCGTGAGCCACCAGGCCCAGCATTGTGGTATGTGGTATTGATGTGGGTGTGAGTCACCACGCCCAGCATTGTATATGGCTACCGGGGATTGAACTCAGGACCTTGCGCTTCCAGGCAGGCGCCAGAACCACTGAGCTAAATCTCCGGTTCAAGCATCTACATTTTAACTGTACGACTTGGGCTCGTATTTAGAGTACTCTAAGTTCCTTTCTTCATCTATAAAACTGTGAAAATTATTCTCACTCCTCAGGTTGTTGTGATAATTAAATAAGATGATATGTGCAAAACATTTAACAAATACTTGACACGGAGTAGGCACCTTCTTTTCCCTTCCCTGTCTTCCGCTTGTCTCTTTTGCCTCCCACCTGGTGCCGGGAGAGGAAAGCTGGAAACCTCGCAACCCATATAAGGGTAGAAAAAAAGAGGATGACAATTAATATAAATCTTTGGCTATCAGACATAAGAGCTGGGGTCTAAAATAACAATTATTGGTGGCCTAAAAGGCGGGCGGGAGAGACAGAACTGGAAGAAGAGACGCAGGTGGTCGGCAATGTTTGGAACAGGCTCCTGGTAGCTAGGCTTTAATTTTAGTATATGTGCTGCCGAAGCGAGCACAGGCTTTAATTTTTAAAGCCCCGCCGATCGACCTTTCCTGGTAGTTTATCAGAGCAGACGCCGGGAAAGCCAGCATGTTTAATTGCCCCATTGTTCAGTGTCTCAACTCCTGCAACGTTAACTGATTAATCTCAGGCTCTTAATTAATGTTTAAATGACTCTCCGCAGGTCTCTACTGTCAAGGTCGCTTCACTTAAACAGAGTCTGCCTTCTGCTCGTGGTTTCCCGGGTGGTGAGTACAAGCGAGGGGCCTCTTTGGACCCTACGATGGCTGCGAAATATCCAGAGAACATGATAAAAAGGCACCCTCCACCCTCAAGAAAAAAGCTAAGAAAGGGGTTGTGGCCTTGGGCTAGATTCCTAGCCCACAGGACCCGGCGGACGACACCGAGGCGGCCACCCAGGCCTCTCCAAGCCCCCGCGGCCGCACCGCTTCGCTCCCGTTTATCCGCGCGCGGCGGACTGTAGTCACAAGGACTAGCAGAGCTCAGGGCGGCGGGACCCACGCAGCCCCTCCTCCCGCCGAGGTGCCACCCGGCTCCCCAGGCCCCGCCGCCGGCCCGCCCTCCGCCCGCCCTCCGCCCGCCGCGGGGAGCCGGTCCGGCCGCTCCTCCTCCTCCCCTTCCTCCGCGGCCGCGGCGCCGCAGCTCCCTCCCCGCCCTGCCCCGCCCCCCGCCGTCTCCAGAGGAGTCGATCTCCGGCCGCATCGATAGCTCGGCGCTCGGCGGCTGCCCGGCCCGGGTTCATCGGTGTGCTCGGAGCTCGATTTCCCTAGGCGTCGGCCGCAGCGGCGGAGGCGGCGGCGACGGTGGCAGGGGCGGCGGCGGCAGCGGCGGCGGTGGCGGCGGAGGCTTCCCGGCCAGTCCTCCCGGCCCCCGCCATTTCGGACCGGGAGCCAGCGCGACGCGGACACTGAGGCCGGCGGCGGGGCCAGAGGCTCGGCGGCTCCCAGGTGCTGGAGAGAGGTAGGCTTCGCGGACCGCGCCTCCCGGGCCCGGCCGTGGCGGCGGCGGCGACCCTCCTGCCGGCGCCGGGAGGGGCCCGCGCGAGTGAATGAATCGGGGGTCCGGGCGCGGGCGGCCGGGTGCGCAGGGGCGGCGGGCTGCGGAGGGCGAGGCTGCGGGCGCCGCGGGGCTGCTTCCTGGACGGAGCCCCTTCCTTCCTCCTCGAGGGCCGCGGCCGGCGTGGGGGCCGCGCCGCCGCCGCCTCCCTCTCCACGGCTGGGCCTCCGCGTCGCCGCTCCGCACCTTCCCCGCCGCCCGGCGCCGGCTGCTGTCTGCTCCGCTGCATCCAGCATCCCTGGGAGCGGGGTAAACTTCTTCCTCGCGCGCAGGCCGGACAGACAGTGGTCCTTCCCCGCGTGGAGGAAGACGCGTGGCCCCGAGGGGAGAGCATCCGACGCGCTTGGAGACCACCGCGGCAGGTTTTTGTGTTTGGGGAAAAGGCGTCCGCCGCCGAGTCCCCGGCTGCTCCCCTCCCCCGCGTGCGAGCTGTGACATTGCTGTGGCCACAAAGGAGGAGGTGGAGGTAGAGATGGTGGTGGAAGAACAGGTGGCCAACACCCTACACTTAAAGCCTGTGACCTGCAGTGAAAAGGAAAAAGTTAATCCCAGAAGGTCTGTTTTGCTTTGTCAAGTTAAGACATAGGACATAGGAAGAAAAGCCCAAAGAGCCTTAGCAGGGCTTTTTTTCTCTCTCCCCCTCCAATAGTCAGATGTAGACAGCAATAGTTAAAATAGTATGAAGTTTAATTGGCCTTTTTGGGTACTTGCCCCCATCTCTTCTACATTACCTTTGTCCTTACTGAGTTTTCCCCTATCCTACCGTAGCCCTCACACAATTTTTAAAATTACTTAAAGAAGGAGTTAATTATAGCTATCAGCTAGTGAACTATATGAAATAAATGCTCTTAGACCTATGTGTGTTTTACAGCCCATGTCTTAAACCAGTGCTGTTAAGCCTTGACACCCACCAAAGGTGCTTTCTAATTCACACCATGTGTATGTTGTGTGTAATGAAAAATCGTCTAAAATCATAAAGGAAAAATGTTCATAATCATCTCAGAATTAACCACATAAATGGTATCACTTTTAATGGACTGAGGTCCAAAATGCTGACTCCCATAGTCGTCAGATATGCTTGATAACAAAATGTTTACTTTGAGACTGTAGGCATGACATCCACAAGCATATTTGAGTTTTATACAAAATTGAATTTTTTTTTCTCTTAACGAATTGCTGGGTTCTAGTCCCATGTGTACCTTTACTGCCTTTTGTAACTGTTGGTGAAGGTAACCTTTTTTGGCCTGTAGTCTTCCTTCAGCAAGACTTCTTTGGAACCCAGTTCCTTCTAGTATATTTAAATATTACTAGGTTTAAAAAACTTGATTCAAGAATTTTTTCCCTTTAGCAACAACCGTTGCATAAATAAGGTGACCAGAAGATGTGGGTCTCTGATTACACATGCGTGTACAACTAAACCCCAATACAGTATTTGTCTGCAGTATATTCTATGCTAGCAAACTTTTTGCCCTCTAGGACTCCTTTACATTCTTAAAAATTATTGAGGTTCTCAAAAGTGTTTGATTTCTTGAGTCTTATCAATATGTACCATATTAGAAAAAAGAATTTAAAATTTATATTCATTCATTTAGAAATAGAAATAATACACCAGTTACTTGATAATGTAGATAATTTTTTAAATTAAAAAATAACTAGTTTCCAAGGAAAAACAAAAGTTAGTGAGAAGGGTGGCATTGGTTTGTGCTTTAATGAATATGTTTAATTATGTGCTTAGATAGGAGAGATCTGTATTGTCATATCTCCATCTCCATTCAATCTGTTTAGGTTACACATTCTGAAAAACTTGACTGGACATTTGTGAAAGAGTGATAGTGAAAAGGCTGAAGAACATCTTTACATTATCATGAAAACAGTTTTGACCCTTTGGAACTCCAGAAGAGGTTCCTGAATTGCTGTTACAAGCTTTTCAAACTGCTCTTTTAGGGGGGAGTAAGGCCCACAGGGAGCTAACAGACATATTTTCATGTGATTCTTCTCATCTCATTTGCTGTGGTCTATATTTGGAATAAAGTGTACCAAACAGGATGAGTTACCTGTGCAGTGGCCTTCACTGTGGCCCCAAACGATGCCTGAAGGTAGATGGGACTGAGCAGGGTACAGAGCTGGACTGCAGATCTGTGATACACTAGTTTTCTGGCCTGTAGTATTGTTTCTGAGGAAGCTCAGCAGTGAGGTGAGGAGGTTGGTGCATTGGAACAAATTTGTCTTTATTTTTTCTTGGTCCCTATTGGATAATCGTTGGCTTTCGTAGAAAGGATGTGTCATGAATTTAGTCCTTTTTGGAATATATACACAGTCATTGATCAGGAACTACTTATTGCAGATCAGTGGGTGTGTCATTCTTTCTGCATTTTGCTCCTTATGTGTAATTATATGTTCTGAAGAAAAAGAATAAATATATTCATTTTATTTCAAAAAAGTTTTAAGTACCTGATTAAAAACTATCAGATTTTATTTTCTACTTTGTGATTAAATGTATAAATTGCTGATATTTATTGCACCTGTTGAGAAATGATGTACCAGAAGTCAGTCAGGTGGATTACCACAGTGATGTACCAGAAATGTGCTCGTGTATCTTTAAAGTGTTTCCTAAGAGTTGTATTTATCTCTAAATTTTATTTAATTGTATTTTCCTTGTATAGAGGGGTATTTAGCAGCTTAAATAGTGGAACATATATTGTGACTGATTATCAGATCACCTATACTGAATATTTAATCTATAACTCTCAAAAGTTTCTGAGTTTTATCCTTGTTTTTCCTAGCAGGTGTTATATTTCTCTTTGACAACAGTCCAGCTTTGACTCAAGACCCTCACGTAGTTCTTGCTACCTATCCAGAACCATGATGGTGTTTTAAAAAAGTTTTCTAGTCAGGCATGCTAGTGCACACCAGTAATTCCAAGGTTTGGGAGGCAGAGTCAGGAGGATTGCTGCAAGTCTGAGGCCAGCCTGGCTATCTAGTGAGTTCAAGGCCAGCCTAAATACGTAGTGAGATCCTGTCACCAAAAAAAGAGAAAATAAAATTTAAAAAATTTCCACAGTTCCAACAAAGACACTCTGGCTTACCTACTTCTAATTTTTAAAAGCCTGAATCAAGTAAGAGTTCTGCAAGAATAGGAGTGGGGATAGCTGTCAGCAGGCTTGCGTCGGCATGTCTGGAGGGCATAAAGCACTATGGGAGATCGGTACTGAGTGAGGTCATGGTATGTTCCTTTGAGAGCCATTAGCTGGTTCGGAAAGCTAGTAGATAGAATAACCTGAATATAAATAAAAGAACTGGCTATGATCTCTGCATTTTCCTTCACTGTTGATGAGGGAGTTTGTAAACGAAGTACAGTTCATTACGGTACATATCTGTCATCAACAAGAAATTTTTATTTAATTTCAGTATACTTTACAATTTTCCAAGTAAAGGAAAATTGGTGTCAAAAGGTATTAGTCAAGTATTTGATAGTGCATTAACCTGTGTGATGTGTGTTCTAATTGAGTAACATTTTCATTATTTTTGTTATAAGGCCTGCTGAAAATGACTGAATATAAACTTGTGGTAGTTGGAGCTGGTGGCGTAGGCAAGAGTGCCTTGACGATACAGCTAATTCAGAATCATTTTGTGGATGAATACGATCCTACAATAGAGGTAAATCTTGTTTTAATACACATCTTCCTTGTGCAGGACCATTCTTTGGTGCCAAAAAAGGTTTCTTTGATTGTTTTCTTGAGTTCTTTTCACTGAGTAATTCTAGGGGAAGTTACTGAGTTATCTGAAATGTTCTTGGGTTTCAAGACTGACTGAAGTTACATGTAATCATAGCTCTGGGGAGCCCTACTTTTTTCAGGAGAATGTGGAGGTCCGTGAAGTTCACTCTTAACAGTGTATGTATATTTGGATCAGAACAGTATTTGAAAGTTTTGTGAGAGAATAAAATGTTAGTTTTCATTTTATATGATTCTAAAGGTCAGTCTTTTGAATGCACCTTTCTTTTGTATGGATTTGTTTGAATCTTGATGTGAAATGTAGAGATTAAACTGAGTGTACTGGGAAGTGTAATCATTTGATGGCTGGTGGTGGTTGTTTAAACTTAGTATTTTCTCCTTAACTTTGAAGTAATGGAGAATCTGTAGTTACCTGGTACTTTTTTTTTTTTTTTTTTTTTTTTTTTT
>PVIC010009085.1:0-46463 GCA_004025085.1 Thryonomys swinderianus | reverse complement strand
TGGCATTTCCTCCTCCTCCTCCTCCTCCTCCTCCTCCTCCTCCTCCTCTTCCTCTTCCTCATTCTCTTCTTCTTCTTTCTTCCTCCTCTTCTCCTTCTCCTCTCTCTCTCTCTCTCTTTTTTTTTTGAGACAGGGTCTTGCTTATAGTTCAGGCTGGCCCTGAGCTCACTATGGAGCCCAGGCAAGCCTTGAACTCAGCAGTCCTCCTGCCTCTGCCTCCCAAGTGCTGAGATGACATGCTTGAGCCACCATTCCCAGCACTGTGGTGTGTGGTACTGATGGCTGGTGGGCATGAGTCACCACACCTAGCATTGTGGAATGTGGTTACCAGGGATCGAACCAGGGACCTTCTGCTTGCTAGGTAGGTGCCAAAACCATGAGCTAAATCTCTGGCTCAGGCTGGCATTTTCAAAAGTGTTACTCAGAATTAGGTGGACACAAAGATAGCATATAAAAATAAGTTAGCACAAAGGAAGTTGGCCAGTTGAGAGGTTCAGGCAGATGGCGCATGCGTGCCCTCCTTCCGGGGCACTGGACCTTTGCTCCTACTCTCCCATCTCTCTGCCGTCTCATCTCCTCCTCTCCACAAATTGCCCATCGCAATTATCTTCTAATATGCAAAAGCCTGCACTAATTTCCATCTGTATTCTAAGTCTAATAATTCATGTCATGAAATTTTATTCATTCTTATCTTTTATTTTTGGCTTGAACTTTAACTTTTTGTAAAAATTTTGAATCTTTATTGGTACATTATATATACACATCATGATCACCCTCAATATTGAGAATTTGTACCAGCATATAAGATGACATAATTCTCATTTTTTCCTTTTTAAAATTTCATCTCCAATTCTATCGTTTGCACTGATCCTTCTTTAAAGATGAAATTTCTCTAAAGTATGGATTTTCTCATCTGTACATTCTGCCTTTTTGCCATAATAACTCTAGTATTTATCACATTCTTACTCTGTGCCACTTTTCTAAAATTTGAAATAAACTTACTTAATCCTCCCTAAAACCTAACTGAAATAAGGAGGCATCATATTTTCTTATTATTTTACTCAAGGTCACAGAAACAGTAAGGAGCAGAGTAATAAGTAAGAATCAGCCTTGGATCTTCTCTCTCTAACCATAATTTAAACAATCATTCCCTTTATCTGGTAGAAAACCCTGCCTGGGACTTGATGACTCATTTTTTTCCCACATATTGTACATAAAGATAAATAGCGATACATAATCTTCTTGAATCTTCATATACTTATTGCACTTGTGCATAATTCAACTAAAATTCAAAAATCATATTATTAGTAAGTTATTGAAACAGTATGAGCTTCTCCATGTTTATAAATAAGAACACTGTTTTCAGTTTGATTACACAAGCTGCTTCTCAAATTGTGATTTATACATTATTATTGACTGACATGTCTAGTTTGGAAGGTTAAATGTTTTTGTCACACAGAAATCGTTTTTGCCAGTGTGAGTCTGAGGGAGGATGTAGCTCAGTGTTGGAGCTATGAACCGCATTCACGGCACCACAAACAAAACAAAATGTCTCTTGTTCTCAACTGTAATGTTAGGTGACTGTTCCGTGGAAATCTTTTTTTATTTTTTGAGACAAGGTCTTGCTTTGTAGTTCAGGCTGGGCCTGAGCTCACTATGGAGCCCAGGCAAGCGTCGAACACAGCAATCTTCCTGCCTCTGACTCCTGAGTGCTAGGATTACAGGAGTGAGTCACCATGCCTAGCACTGTGGTGTGTGGTTATTGGGGATCGAACTCAGGACCTCGCACTTGCTAGGCAGATGCTGGAACCACTGAGCTAGATCCCCAGCCTTACCTTTAATAAAAATCTTACCTTTAATTAAAACAATGAAATGCTGAGTTAGGTACTTTTACAATTTTATCTTCAACCCTCACTTCGGACTAGACTATAGCTCCCCCAACTTTTAATGCATACATTTGATTTTCTGCTTCCTACATATGATCTGTTCATAAAATGTTCCACAATTGGATTTCTAAGGCAAAGTACCCTGATGAGAGAGCCATTTACAGTTTCAGATTGATTTTAACATTTATTCCTTAAAATTAACTTCTTGCAAAACATTCATTCTAAGAGAACTATGAAACTGATATTTCTTTTTTGTTTTGTTTTGTTTTTTCCCTTCAAATTTATTTATGTACTGATAATGTATCATTTTAAAATAAATCACTTCCCAAAGAAGCTAAATGAAGATTTATGCGGCTGATAGTATGCAAAATATTTTCCCTAATGAAAAGGAACCTAGATTTTAATGTACAAATACATAAACTAGTTCGTCTGGGACTCAACTGAATTCTCATAACAATTTACTGAACATTAGCATTTATCTTCATATGTGTTTGCAAGTTATGTTGATACACCATGTCTATATGATTTCTTTCTTCAACTTAATCACTTGTCTTTTATGAAGCTTGTGTTTCTATACTGTAAGAAGGAGAATGTGAACAGTCTATGCCGAGTGCTCACACTGCATCTGAGGTCAACTTGTCGCACCACTCTTGCCATCTGAAGAGGCTAGTTCACATATTAGAAGAAATTAATCCTTTAATATGCACATCATTCTCCTAAACAGCATACTTAAGAGACTCTTTTAAGTGTTTTATGTACGTATCTAAGAGGTTGACCTGGACACTGACACTCTAACCACGTAACATATGTTCTGAGATTGTTTTCCCCTACTTTTTCCTTTGTACCATTTCAGCACAACCCTCTGACACTATCTGGAAACATATCTGCTACCCTTCTTGTCTTTACCATTATCATTTTGCTACTTGCTTTATTCTAAGCCAATATTGAACAGAAATTAAAAATGAGTGTACATAAATTGAGTCCTTCAGTTCATCCTCTTTTTAATACCACCAAGTGGACAGAACTAAAACATCAATCAGTGCTAAATCAATAACACTTGGAAGAAAATGTGCCATTTGTTGCTTCTTAATCACCCCACTTCCACTTGCTTGCTGAGCAAAGCCTGACTTTGGGCGATGCGTTGTGACTTCGAGTTTAGCTTGAGTGAAAGTGAAAATTTCATGCATTTGATGTATCAGCTTGCACTTCTTCAAAATGGAATTTTTCAAGGAATTGTCTAAGAAAAGGGAGGCTGCCGATTCCAGCCCCTTGTGCTGAGTAGTACACTTGGCAATGGGCAGGTGAGGCCAGTCAGGCACCCAGATGTGTGTGCTGTGACCTATTTCTCTCTTGCATGCATATGATCATGTTTTAAACTAAAATACTTTTAGAAGTTTCTTAATATCTTGCAGTTCTGCATTGGAATCTATTTGGGGAAGAACATTGCTTAGAATTCATTTTGAATATATCTATAGTACTTTTCTCCACAAATACTATCAGACAAAAAGAGTGCCTGTTTATAATATCTATTCATTGTGCACACTCAGAAAACTGTTATCATAAGAGTTTTGCTTTCTGTGTAAATTCCAGCTTGTGATGTATTCCTGTTTTGGACTGGATTCTGCAAACATAAGCTTGACATTAAACACTTTCAGACACCAAAATATAGATACTAAGAAAAAGATCGAGGAAGAGAGAGAAAGAGAGGCAGAAAAGACAAGGAGAAAAAGATGGTAATATTTTTAAAATCGTGAAGCTGAATAAAGAGTAAAAGTTCTGGCTGGGGATTTAGCTCAAGTGGTACCGCACCTACTTTGGAAGCACAAAGGCCCAAGCTCAATACCCAGTACCACCAAAAAGAAAAAAAAAAAAAGAGTAAAAGTTCTTGGTACATTTGAGATCATATACCAATAAAAATTTGCCAGAAGTCTATAAAAATAGACTCTAGATGAAAACTTACATTCTCATTGTTTTTCTTAACTTACATACAATTTTTATTTTAAGTTATTATTTCTTCTCACTCACAATAATTACACTCACATGACATACTTTAGGGTTCTCATTTTTAAAGTTTCTTTACTAGATATGCAGTTTATTTGTGCCTTAATTTTATGACAGAGAAATCCTGCTCAAGATAGCATGGATGAAGCTTAGCAGGAAAAAATTTGGGCAGTCAAACAACCTGTATTTCAATCCCACTTGTGATTTTTATTAGCTGCATTTTTTAGACATTACTTAGCTTCCCAATTTTTTCATTTATAACTATGTCATAGTGTTTAATAAGATAACTAATGTAGTGCTGTAAGACTCATAAATTACTGTGCACAGAGAAGATAGATTTGCCCTCACTTATAATAACTGTATTTTCTATTCTAAGGAGCATGTGCACAATATGTTCACATCTACTTTTAAAATATGAGGTGAATTTAATTTTATGGAATTGAGGATTTTTGAAGCAAGATGGCAACCTGTCATGGCTTGCTCTTGGAGTCTAACTAAAGAGGCAGAAAAACAGATCAAGATATTGGCAAGACTCAATCTTGTCCTTGGCACCTAAAAGAAATGTGTGGAAAATCGTTACAGAGACATAGAAAGTGCTCAGGCCCCAGCATGCAGGGTTAATGATGAGTTGAGACTAATTAGGAGCAGGACACAAGAGTCCAGATTTGCTGGGTGGGTGATTCTATGTAAACCACTTATTGTCCAGCCAATAGTTGCAGAGAATTCAGTAAGTTCATATGACAGAGTAGATGTGGAAAATACCAAGAAAATACATGAAAAGACAACTATAAGAATATTCAAAACTCAACATATGTACCATGTGTACTTTCTATAGCCATGTGAACCAATCAAAAAGCAAATAGTCTAATGCAGAGACAAAAAATTCTCAATAGTAAATTGTTTTAGTTTTAAATAATATTCTTGAAACAAGCATTGAAAATAACATAAAATATGAGATATAAAGCATATATAACCCAAAATATTTTCTACCAAACAGACATATATTTCTGGAAAACATATTATTTATACAACGGAAGGCAACTCAGTCATGAAAGAGGGTGAAATCTCATCATTTGCAGCAATGTGGGTGGAACTGGAGATCATTCTGTTAAGTGAAGTAAGCTAGATACAGAAAGATAAACATTATGTCTTTTCACTCACTTAAGGATACCACTAGGTTAATTTCGCAGAACTAGAAGCCAGGGAGTTAGGGAGGCATGAATAAAAATTAAAAGGAATTTCTGGAGACAGAGGGAGGAAAGAGGGAAGTGGAGGAGGGAAGGATAGCTAGACATCATCCACACACAGTGTTTACATGTATGACAGTATTTCAGTGAATCACATTCGTATGCACTATTAATATCGTTGGTGAGTATACATTTTTAAAAATGCTTACACACTATAAATATGTTCTTTGAACATGAGATAATTCAGGTAGCTTTAAAATATGGCAATGGATTCTTGGGGAACCCATCCACTCCAGTCAAGAAGCAAACATTTTTCCCCACCTTGGGTCTAGGCTAACAAATGCTGGCTACAACAGAGTACTGTGAATTTTACACTATGTGTCTTCGAAACATAGGTCATGAAAATCCAAGCAGATTTTGTCTAAGTCTCATATATTCTTCCCTCTCAGTGCTTCTAATGTGAATACTTTCTCTCGAGACTCAGCAAGCCCAAGCCAGAGAGAGTCCACATATAATTTGCACAGTCCCCGTCCCTCCTAAGCCCGGACTTCAAGACCTCACAGCCTGAGTGCCAGTCCTGTATAACAATATCTGGAAATGATTTGCATTCTAGTCCTGTTGCCCTCTGTACTGTGGGGCAGAGGTAAGCTGTTCTCAAGGTGCCCTGTTTAAATTTGTGCCCAGGTATGATAGGAAATATGAAATAGGAAGAAAATATGCAGAAAGAAAAGGGAAAGGGTGGACAGAGGAAAGTAAAGAAGGGAAAGGAAGAACTTGATAGTTTAAAAAAAAGGAAACAGTTTATGTATGTAGGGAGCAGGGGTTGTAGGGAGGGCAGGGAAAGGGGGAAAATGAGAATCGAGATGTGTCACATACAGGTACAAGTTCTCAGTGTTGAATGTGATCATATTGTATGTATAAAATGTACCAATGAAATCAATTAAAGTAAATAAATAAATAAATTCATGCCTCATTCTCCACATGCATAATAAATGCTTTTAAAAATTTTTTCAGGACATTATTAAATAACCAAAACTCTTAGAAAAGTAATAATTGAAGGAACAATAAAAATCCTGTACATGTTGAGAGGATAAAACAAAAAATATAGTATATGTTAAATAGGAAATTCTAATGTAAATGTAGAGCTACTTGGACCTTAATAACAATGGTCCAAATTATGGAATGCTTTTAGATCCTATTTAAGTGAAATTTATAAATGTGAATTCGCTGACTAGAATGTGAAGAAAGATGAAGACAATCGTTCAACTAATTAAGCTGGAAACAAATGAACACAACAAATTAGAAAAACAAAAGAAAAGGTAACCATACAATTAACAGCAAAGTAAATGACATAGAAAATGAAATACGACGAAATTTTCAAAACAAATCTTATTGTTTGAAATAATGAATAAAATACTTTTAGGCAATGACACAGTGATGCAACCAATATAATCAGAGACAAAAAATTTCAGTAAACAAAATGGAGAACAAAAAGAAATCACATAAAATTACATTTGCCCTAACCAGGAAATCCAATATAATCTCCCTGTTTTAAGGTGGCTGAGCTTGAAATAAATCTGAGAAGTCCATTTTGGCCTGTAAACAGCACTTTCATGGGACAGAAACGTGCCTGAGAAGTCCCAGAAATCAAATTCTGTGATGTCCTTATGGCCCACCACACTGTACAGTACTGTTAACATTGCGAAATTCTAATTTTAAAATCGTGATCTTCTCTGATTGGAGTCAGTTACTTCTACTGTCACATACTGTGATTTCTTTCATATCTGTAGGTCACAAAAAGTGTGACTTTTAATTTTACACAGTTGTCTGCATTTGGATTCAGAAGTGAAAACCGGCCCTTTCTTATTTTGGCAGCATCTGCAATACCTACCACCAGGGACTGTGCATCATTTATATTCACTGAGTGTTTGCTTAATGACAGCGCAATGTTGTCTACTGGCTTTGCCATAAATGACTCTTGTGTTCCTGGCACAGAACTATCACTTACTGAGGGGAACTACAGGGGGTGCAGGGAGCACGTGCCATTTAAACATTTAGAGTTGAGGATTCTCACTATTAAGAGGAATAAAGACACCTCTCCCTGCTATATAGGAGCCAGTATTAAATAAAAAACGCAGCCACAGTAATTGTGTTCTTTAATAAACACCTTTTAAATATATCATCATTGTCAAGCCATGACTTTTTAGCCCACAGTGAAAGCTTTCTAAACCTTTATTTAGTGCTAAACAAGAAAAGTACCCTAACCCTCTATGGAGCTGGAAAGGGAAATACACATTGATACTGGACATATTTATGTGTTTATTTAGGGGGAGGTATATGAGAAAATTTGATTCCCTTTAAAAGTTGGCGGGCCACTGTAGAAAGGGATGCCTACACACTCTATTATACATACCCCTGACTGTTGCCCTTTGGCCTACAATGTGTCCACGACTCTTCAAAGTGATGTGCCTGCTGGGAATGTCGATCAGGTGGTACCACTCCTATCTTGGAAGTATGAGGGCCCAATTTCCATCCCTGGTACTGGAAAACAAACAAACAAACAAACAAACAAAATCCAAACAATAAGCAAAGTGCCTGGAGTATTGTGGAGAAATGTAGATACCTGGGGAATGTAGAGCTTCCTTTTTTTTTTTTTTTCTTTTCCGTTCTGTTCTTTTTTTTTCTACTGTTCAAGAGTTTTGCTTTCTCGCTAGCCATTCTTTTCTAACCAAAATAATCCATACTAGAAGCCAAACCAGGGCTTAGTGGCAAACACCTATAATTCCAGCGCTCCATAGGCTGAAGCGTGGGAATCACCACAAACGAGAGGAGCCTCGGCCACACGATAATTTAAAGCCGTCCGGAACTGCATAAAGACATCCTTTCTCAAACAGAATGCTCCTTCTCCCAAAAGATAAAAATAAAAGCCAAGAGCTCACACTTGAAAAAAAAGCCACTAAAAGAAAACTGTGGACTTTGTCTTGCAAGGTATTATAAACTCTGGTCTCATTTTGTGTCTGGACTGCTTTGCCTTGTGTCTCACATAAATCCCTCCACTGAAATATGATATTACGTGTCACTAAGCTCTTTTGGGAGAATGTTTAAGAATTACCCATTAGAAAATTCCTGGAGATTTATTGAAAAACTAAAGTTGTAGATAAGAAGCTCCCATTTGTCCCTAGCATTCATCAGCAAGAAAATCATTGTTTAAATGGTTGCATTCTGTCAAAAGATAATGACACCATATTATTCACTGAACCCTTTTTCTGTGTGTGTAACTGCTGAATTGGTTTCTCAGTTTCTGTATTTCATTAATTTCAAATTATAGCCTGATTTCTTTCTCTTTTCTTTTAAAGGTATGTCTTTTAATTGGAAAATGCTGTATGTTTATATTAGCAGTTATCAATATCAATCTTAATACAAAGTTTTTGTAAATTATTTTGTTTTATTGTAGTTTCTTTTTTCTCACTGTCTTACTTTGGGGTTAAATAATATAATCTAATAATATAATATAATATATACTTTGTGTTTGCTTTCGAGTTATCTTTTATAGATTTATTTTTCTTTGTGACAATTGTGAGGATAAAATAAGCATCTTTTATTACAGATGTAATTTGAAATGAGGACCACTTAACATGGTCTGAAAGATGAGAATAAAAGTGAAAAAAAAATGAACAGGAGAAAATACACTTCTAATATATTAGTCAACTTGCCCATTGCTGGGACAAAATAATTGATAGCCACAACTTGAAAGAGGGGTTTAAATTCTGTTTCAGTCCATAGTTGGCTGATTTCAAGGGAAGAACTGCAGAGACAGATCCACCTTGCAAAAGCACAAGTCCAGGGGTCCACATCCTCCGGCCGAGCCCACCTCTATCACCACACTCAGCTAAGAACGTCAGTTGTCACTGTCCACTGGTGAGTGTAGTGCCGCATGGTCCAGTGGCCTCTCCCGGTTCTCTTAAACCTGTCAAGTCAATTAAGGTGAATGGTCACAAATAAAAAAATACTACACCTGTACACCATTACTAGCCATGTTGTACATTTTTAGTAACCTGTTTCATATATTTTATATTGACTATTTCTTAGCAAAGAAATATATATGATTAATAGCAATATATTATAATTAATATATAACATTTCTATTTTTATAATAAAAGTATGAATGGTTTATACTCCATACTTACAATATTAGACAATTCTGAATTCTTTTGTGTAATGACTCTTACCAGTGAGTTTTTACCTTCCAGTTTGTTCTTCTTACTAACATCTCCTTGTTTCCATTTATCATCTCTTGAGTAAGTCTGGTAGAGACAGGATCTCTTAGCTTGTGTTTGTCTGGCAACTGTTTTTTAATCTCTCCTTCCTTCAAAAACCTAGCTGTGGTGGGTTAAGTTTTTGTTTTTTTGGTTTTTTTTGTTTTTGAAACGGGTCTTGCTTTGTAGTTCCGGCTGGTCCTGAGCTCACTATGTAGCCCAGGCAAGCCTAGAACTCAGCAATCCTCCTGCCTCTGCCTCCCAAGTGCTGGGATCACAGGGGTAAGCCACCATGCCTGACACTGTGGTATGTGGTATTGATTGTTGGTGGGCGTGAATCTCCATGCCCAGCATTGTATGTGGTCACCAGGATCAAACTCAGGACCTTGCTCATGCGAGGCAGGCGCTGGAACCACTGAGCTAAATCTCTGGCCTGGGTTAAGTATTTTTAATTAAAGTTTTCTTCTCCCTTCCTCTTCAGTACTATGGAAATCGCACACCACTCCCTCCTGGCCTGCAAGGTTTCTGCTGAGAGGTTGTCTGACTGGCCAACTGGAACACGTTTGTGTGTCATTTGCTTTCCTTCTCTTGCTGTTTGAGAAAATTATCTTTATCACATTTAGGAGTTTTATTATAAAATATCTTAAAGTTAGACTTTCTTGAGTCAAATTTGCCTGGCGTTCTTTGTCATGCTTTGGCCTGTTTATCTGTATAGGTTTTTTTAGTTTGAGGAAATTTTCTGCTCTCTTTGAATAAATTTTCTACCTCTTTAGCATTCTCAATTCCGTCTTGTACTCAAGTAACTTGAATATTTGCTTTGTTTTCTTCCTAGGACCGGGGATCAAATTTGTGACCTTGAGCTGGCCCAGCAAGAGCAGCTCCGCTGAACTATATCCCCGGCCCCCAAATAAGAGCTCTTTTAATATTTTTCCAACATGTCTTTAGGCTTACTTCATTCCTCCTCATTGTTTTTTCTCATCTATGTATTTTAACCCATTCCGTACTTAGATTGTTTTCTCTTTGATCCATAATACTTTTCATTTAATGGTACTGCTAATTTAACCAAGTGTGCTTTCTAGTTCAAATATTTCTGTTCGTTTTTTGGGGGGTTTTCTTTGAGACAGGATCTCACTTTGTAGTTTCAGCTGGTCCTAAGCTCACTATGTAGCCCAGGTAAGCCTGCAACTCAGCAATCCTCCTGCCTCTGCCTCCCGGGTGCTGGGATGACAGGTTTGAGCCACCAAGCTCGGCATTTGTGGTATGTGGTACTGATTGCTGCTGGGTTTGAGTCACCACACCCAACATTGTTGTATGTGGTTACCAGGGATTGAGCCAGGGCCCTTGCACTTACTAGGCAGGTGCTGGAACCACTGAACTAAATCTCCAGCCCTCTGTTCAGTGTTTAAATTGCTTCTATACATTTGTTCTTTCTTTTTCAGAGTACTGATTTTTTTTTCTGTTTTCTTCAAGATCCTTAAGTTTCTTTATAACAACTTTTAAAAACTATGTAAGGAGTGCTCCAAAATTGATTACTGCCTTATCTGATCAGTTTCTGGCTCCATATTTTGTACATTAGGTGATAGCACAGTTTCCTAAAAGCTGTGGCTTATTGATATGCAACATCTGGGTATGGAATGATTATATAATTATTTCATTCTTCATAATATGGCTCTATTTTTGCCTGTCTTACAGTTGGTATAGTAGGTTCCTTTTTTGTTTCTGTTCCTATACTCTCTTCCATTATTTTAGCCCTGGGTGACTTCTAGGCCCATGTTTGCCTGGAGTCTACTGTTAATGTCTTGCCAGTGTCCTAGTGGCTAGAGGAAAACCCAAACCCTGGTTTGTCTCTAACAGGAAGTTAACATGTGTACACAGTCAACATGGAGTGTGTGAAGACGACATGCTGACCCCGAGGCTCTCCCCTGGCCAACACGAGCCCAGTTGCCTCATTCATAGCCTGAGACTGCAAAGTTCTTCTCTGGGGTTGGCCGAATGGCCACAATGAAACCAGACTCTGGCCACAAAACCATGAAGCTCTGTCTCACCCTGAGTTCAAGCCCATCAAGATCAGAGCAGTGCTGCAGTATGACGTGGTTCTCAGTGCTCTGTTAAGGTCAGTCAACTTGTAGCTCAAAATGACTTCACTGAGCCTCAGGTGATGCTGGTGAGACAAGTCCAGTGTGCTCAGGCCGAGGGTGTCTGCCTGGACTGAGGGTTGGTCCAGAAGCTGCACTATAGACACTGGCCTTGGGGTGGGGGCCCCAAAGACCTACTTCAGGTTAGCTTTCACTAACCAGGCCCTGGGTTCAATGGCGGAGTCTTAGCCTAACTATCTCTTCCGAGCACGTGGGGTTTCATTTCTAGTTACAGTGCCCAGCACTGGAGTAGCGGTGCAGAAGGCAGCACCTTCCTTCAGCCTCGCTGCCAGGACCTGAACATTCTCCAGGGTGCCCAGGCCCACGCTAGGTCGGTGGTGATGCCAGCCGAAACAGGATCCATAACCTCAGCATACGGGTATCCGCGCGGCTCCAGGGTCAGCTGTGAGGCTCCCTCCCTGCGCACCGGCCTGTGGATAGCTGTGCAGCCTAAGTGTGGGACGTGGACGGGGAGATCACCTCTGGCCAACACGCTTGCGCTAAGCAGCCTTGGAGATGAGCCGCGGAGCGCAGAATCCCAGACGGTCTTGAGAGCGACATGCCCGGGCTTGCTCCAGGCTGACAATGACACGGTGGGAAACTCGTGTCTTCCTCTCCGAGCCGGTGCACCGTGCTGGCCTGGAGCAGGTGTTTGGGCGCTGACCAGCCCGGCCCTTCACTGTCACTGGCCTTGCCGAGGATTCTGATTCCAATGCCAGGCAGTGATTCTCCTGCCCTCTCCTAAGTAAGCGCTAGGCTTCTCTCTGCAGGCACTTGGAATTGGCCTGATGTCAGTAACCCTTCTTCCTGTGATCTTCAGGGCAACTTTTCTGATCATTGTATTAAAATTAGGTGCTGTGCTGTCTCACCTCAGCACATGTGCAGGCAGGTTGGAGAAACCACGCCTACCATTTTAACTCATAAACATTTTTCTCAATAAGATTAAAATCATTAAGATCTAACTACATGTGCATACGTATTCCTACACTATAAATTTGCTGCAATTTGAATGATAGCAATAGAAAATATAATAAAATCAGGCGGTACTCTTTGCTAGCCAGCATTCCCAAAGCATTACCACTCTGATTTAAGTCATCCATGGGAGGTCAAAAGCACTGTTCACGTATTGCTGTGAATAGTCCTTTTGTAGACCAATATTTAAAGAGTTGTATAATTAATAGTTATATAATATTGTATTCTCCTGAAAACAAAGAAAAATAGAGGAATAAACTACTGTGGACTGTATTAGTTATTCTGGCAAATGAAAGTTAAGTTTACACATTTCCAGAGATGCAGAAGGTTTTGTACAATTTAAACGATAATTTAGAAGATGACATGCATACAACTCCAGATTATATGACTATTCTTTCATTGACTGTTTCCAAATGTTCCAAGCATGGTAGTACACAGCTGTAATCCCTGCACTCCTAAAAGCTGAGGCAGGAGTACAGCAGGTTACAGTCCAGCCTGAGCAATTTAGCAACTTAACGAGACCTTGTATCAAAATAAGAAAATTAAATAAAGGGCTGGAAATGTACCTCAGTGTGATGACCCTGGCTTCAGTCCCCAGTACCACGCGCACACGTGTGCACACACACACACACACACACAATGTGTTGTTTCCTACTGGAGAACGTGTTGATTTGTGGTACTGAAAGTTTGCTCTGAAGTAGTCACCTGTGATTCTCCACATTTCCTGGACAGCAAGACCTAGAAAGTGAACTAGGAGACAGCAATTGGAACAGGATGGGCTCCCGGTCTTTCTGAGATGTCCCTCTCTGCACTGTGACCTGCAAATGTCTGTCACATAGAAGAGAGGCAGGACAAAGTTTATATATAATTGTCTAGCCATATAAAGTTATACCAGGGGAGATCTGTGTGGTTAATTCAAAAGCAGATAAATTACACTACTTGGCCAGGACCACCTCTGCTGTCTATATAGATACTGTGTTTCTTATAACTCAGTAAGTGCTCCTTTTGTACAGTGGATTCTAGAGAGGTTAGTGCAAAAGTTAGGTTTTTCCCATAGGACATGTACGATTGTCACTTTTAACCTCATCTCTGACTTCATTTACTTGTTACTGTTTTTCTCTACTTTTAAATCCAGTTTCTGTGTTCTTATTTTCTGTATTTATTGTATGTTGGTTAAACATATCATGACAAAATCAAGATACGAAATGATGTATTAATTTCATAAGTCACTTAATATCCTTGCTTTTCTGTTTTCCCAGTTTATCTAATGGAAAATGTAATAACTGCCCATATGTCAGAAGAAATGGAAGGTGGATTGTGGAATAAGAACAAATTTTGAACCAGACAGAGTATGTTGAACACTTCAGAAACTTTATCTTCTAGTACGTGTTGGGGAGAAAGAAGACAAATCTGTTTTAAAGACACTGTAGAAACGAAAACCTGATTCCACAGGACGAGGAACTGAGGATGAAGCTTTATTCCTCTTCTTCCTCACTCAAACACCAGTGTGCCTGCTCTTTCTTCTGTGCGGGGCCCTCACGCTGATGGCTTTCATGTCTTTGGAAAATCTCTTCTGCAGCATGAAAATTTTAACCCTATAACACCAGGGGCCCAGGAAGCCTGAGCTCTCTATTTGTGAATTAAAGCTGTTCTCAAACTACTATCCTACGAAATATTTCTCAGATGGATTAGCTACTTATTTATTTATTATTTATTTATTTTTATTTAGGGAGGCAGATTTGTTTTCCTTTGTGTGAATCTGAATAGCCGGAATGGAGTAGGCGTTGAACCTGCAGGCTTATACCTACTACATAACTCTTCGAGGCTGGATCCTTTCTCGCTCTGAGGTGAGAAGGAAACATAGTGGCTATTGTTCTACCGTTATATTTATATTATAGGTCTGTTTGAGCCCCTCGTGCAGTAGCAGTACATCGTACGTAAATGCTCAAGAACACAATTGCTTCTTCATGTAGGTCTCTAAACTTCCTAGGAATGCAGGAGACAAAGATGATATAACCCCATCTTAAACGCATCTGAGCCAGGCATGGTGGCTCACACTTGTCATCCCAGCACTCGGGAGGCAGAGGCAGGAGGATTGCTGAGTCTGAGGCTTGCCTGGGCAGCATAGTGAGCTCAGGGCCAGCCTGAACTACAAAGCGAGACCCTGTCTCAAGAAAAAAAAAAAAAAGGTAAAGATTAGAAACACGTGCAGAAATGTCTCCATAGAATTGGCACGTGAAATCCAGAATGAAACACTCTGTGTCATTAGGCACATCTGAGCAGCTAAAGGATCGTCTTTTGCCCACTGATCCCGTCATCTCGCTCCCTTCCTGACCCACCCCCCCAGCAGGTGCGAACACTCACACAATGTGCAGCGCGACTAGGGCGCGTTCTTGGCTTCTGTGAGGCAGAGTCTGCGTCGTCCTCCTTCCTTGGGAACCGTGTGCTCCGATGTGAACGGTGCCCCTAGAGGCAGCCAGTCTGAGGAGCTGTGAGGGACTGTCCCTCAGATCAGAGGACTAGGAGGTAACCTCCAGGTGAACTGGGGCGGCACAAATGTGAAGACCCAGGCAGAACACGAAGGGCCCCTGATAATTGTATTTCAACTGGTTGTGAAGATGGATATTGTCTTCCCGGGATCCTGCCGATAGGTGCTAATAACACAGCCCCGGCAGTCAGCGCCCCTGGCAGCCTGCCCCCAGTGTTCCTGCCTGTCAATCCTCGCTGTCTTTTGTGTTCATTAAACTTCAGGAAACAAATGCAAAGACATAACTCACATTCCAATCGCTTCCCACTTTGCCATTTGGAATCTATACATTTCCATCGCCTCCCTCTCTCTGTCTGCATCAGCTGACATCTAGTGCAATGAATGAGACCAGATGCAACAACAAATCGAGAAAAATAACCCAATAAAACTCTTGGCATTTGCTCTGAGCTGCTTGCACTCTGGGCAACAGCAGACAGTGGGCTCCGTGTGTGAAGTTTTTAACTCCTTGAAGAGCTCCTGCAGACACTCTGAGTGACAAAGGAACACCGGTATTTATCAAGGCTTGCATACGTACAGCTCCGTGCGTGTGTGTGTGTATGTGCGTGTGCATGCATGTGCGTGTGTGTGTGTACGATGTACATTTGCAGACACATCTGCTCCTCTTCACTTTAATCCTAATGTGTTGTTGAATGATTGAAATTTCCCACCTTCTGCTTATGACCATAAAATCAGCAGCTCAGAGAGGAAAGATTTTATTTGACAACTACATCACTAAAAGATCTATGAAAAATATTAAGGACAAATACTTTGTTGTAGTCATAAAAAGCCAGTGAAGAAAACTGCAAAAATCACTTTTTATTTCTTGCCAAGGGCAAGAAAATATAAGCATAAAGAGCAAACCAACCACAAACAGCATGGATATCATTACACATTCATCTTGTTTATGCATCATGTAATGAAAAAGCCTTTCCAGAAATACAAACTGTAAATACATCTTAGAGAAAAATGAAAATGAGGGGAAAAAGCTAAATTTTTTGTTGTATTGGGATCTCACTCTTTTGGTTTTTATCTTATCTATCTTCCTGTCAACGGAGAAAAGCAGCATAGAAGGAGTGACAGTAAATCTTTCTCAAGGGCTCTGCTTAATCTAAAAAGATGAGTTTGTTAATGACAGTGTTGAAGCAAAGATAATAAGAGGGGCGCATGTTTTAGGTAAGCTCAGGGCTAGGTCATGTTCTTACAAAGCAAAATAAATTCAGTAACAAAGGTGAAAACACCTCCGCTCTTTGTCCAGTGCAATTGGTGAATCAAAGGGCAATTTCAAGGGATAACACAGATTTGGTTTGTTAATATTATCTTTTACATTGATAGTGATAATTATTTCCAGGCATGTGCACAAATCTGAAATCATTAAATGTACACATTAAATATTTGTAGCTCTGTATATTAATGACACCTACATAAATCTGTTTTTAAAACAAATGTCTTAAATAATAATTTCTAAATCATGAAAGTAAGGACTCAATTTACCTTTTGTGTACATATCATTGACCTTTTAAAATTAAACTGTAAGGTATGTCTTAGTGAATTAAGTAGCATATTAAAACAAGACCAGTAATAATATATATCTTCTTCAAAGATTAGTCATGAATAATATAGACACATTTGGGAGGAAGGAAGAAACATGCCTTTATGTAATCTATGTAAACTTTGTTGGCCAAAAGCGCCACTGAGGAGATAAATGAATGAAGTATACTTTGGCAATAGATCACATAAACTGTCTTCTTGTCTAACTGAGGCTTTGTCCTACTGCAGTGCACGGTGAGGACAGTTCATGGTCATGTAATGAAGGGGTAGATATGTTGGTTACCTGGACTGAGTCTTCTTACAAGAAGTACATAGACCAAACCAGTACATTTTACCCCATAAATATACACAATTATTATTTGGCTATGTAAACAAATACATGAATGAATGAGTGAGTGATAAACATATAATCTTGTAATTTTCTGGCTGCTCTTTACATTGGATATGCAAGTATGATAAAGAATTTTTTTTTTCTTTTGCAGTGTTTAGGGTTTAACCATGGCCTGCTTCACGCTTGAAAAGCACTCTACCACTGAGCAGCATACCCAGCCCAACAAGAGACAGAGTTTCTTGACTTTGACATAAATAGACAAACCCGTCCTTTAGAAATAAGTGATCTCATTGCCTTGCTTCCTCAACTCTTCAGTAGTAACTTCAAAGGCCACTAGCTCTCCTTTTACCCCATTCTTTTAACCCCTTTAGCAACTCCCAGAGTGAGATGATACTTTCTCTCTCTCTCTCTCTCTCTCTCTCTCTCTCTCTCTCTCTCTCCTTCCCTCTTTCTCTTTCTCTGTTTCTTATTTTTGTGCTACTCTCACAGTACTTTATACTGTACTCCCATTCAGCCCTAAAATGTCAGTTGTCTTTTCTGACAGGATTATCAAACATACAAATACATGCACTGAAAAAAATGCAGCTAGTTTTACGTAGCTAATTCTTACTAACACCTGACACACACTATGCTGTCACTTACTTCTCGTTGACTCCTCCCCAGAAACCTCTGTGAGGAGAACTTTTCGTTCCAGGCTACAAATGGTAAAATTGAGACAAAGGTTATGCAATTGGTGCTATGGAGAAATAAAATGGAAAATGAGGGAGCCTCAGCTATGTGCTGTGAAGGTGAAACTCTCTTAATCTATCGAACACAAAACTGAAGGCACAAAACCTGGAGCATGAAACAACGAGTCAGTGGTTGTTTAAGACAAGATCTGCAGCCCAATTTAAAGAGCCCCCTCCTGGCTCTTATCTGTACACACCTACAGGAACACACCGAGATACTTCAGGGAATGAGGTTGGAAATAAATAATTCTAGAGGAAGAAGAGAAGGCAAGGAAGAAGCGCTGATGCCAGGAGACAGATAAGCACCATGCACACGAGTTCCCTTACTAATGGTGAGTTCAATTTGCCTTTAGCATTGTGACTAAAATGAGATATAGGAGAATCCAACAGTAGTACGACTGACATTTCAGCAAGACAAAATATCGGTAACAAACTCAGCCAAGTCTACTGCAAGGCCTTGTAAGAAATCTTGGATCCCCGGTCACTATTCTAAGTCATAACCATTAGAGCAGGCCTGAGGCACGTGACAAAAGAAACGCCTCACAGATTTTTACATTCCTCAACTGCTTGCTGGTGATGTAGATTGACATGGTTCAGCACCTTCTCTTTAGAAAAGGGTGATCAATTAGTTGAGAATAGATCCGATTATTAGTGCTAACAAGTTTTAGTATAATATTATTTTAATAGTAGAAATGTACCATATTTTTCTCAAGTATGAAAAAGTGAAGGTGTAAATGAATGCCAAAACATATGATATGTATGTGAAATAGTAAGGAAACATCCAAAATGGAAAGGGGGGGTTGGGGAAAGTAAAGAAGGCAAAGAAAAAACTTGATAGTAAGAAAAAAAAAGAAAACAAAGCTTCTTTATTTAGGCGATGGGGGTTGTAGGAAAGTCAGAGGAAAGGGTAAAAATGAGAATCAAGATGTGTCACGTACAGGTACAAATTCTCAGTGTCAAATGTGATCGTAACGTATGTATAAAATGTATTGATAAACTCAATTAAGAAATAAAGAGTACACACATAAAACTAGGTTCTAAATTGCCCTGGAAGCTCTCATAGTTGTATAAAATAACATAATACTTATAATTGAATGATAAAATGCCACCATGTATGGAAATATGAACACTGCACAAAACATGATTAAGGTACCAACTGTCACAGATCCCATATGGGGCTTATACGACCAAGGGCAGTGTAATGTCTGGGTTTTTCCCACTATTTTTCCTTTCTCCAGATATTTTCAACTCTTGACATGTACATCATGCTATGACATAATTTGACCTTCTTGTACAGACAATATATCATGTTAGTATGAAGTTTACTCCTAATCTTTCCTTGCTTTGTTATGATATTCATTTATGAGATCTTTGGCCAAGAAATTCAGTCTCCAAATTATAAAATTTTCAAAAATTAATTCTTTCCTGGGCTGGAGGGTTAGCTCAGTGGTTCTGGTGCCTGCCTTGCAAGCGCAAGGTCCTGAGTTCAATCCCTGGTAACCACATACAATGCTGGGCGTGGAGAATCACGCCCACCAGCAATCAATACCACATACCACAGTGCCAGGCGTGGTGGCTCACGCCTGTCATCCCAGCACTCAGGAGGCAGAGACAGGAGGATTGCTGAGTTCAAGGCTTGCCTGGGCTACATAGTGAGCTCAGAGCCAGCCTGAACTATAAAGCGAGACCCTGTTTCAAAAAAAAAATTAATTCTTTCCATTAGTGAAATTTTCTAGGTAATCACCATTCCTTTTGTTATTTGTCTTATGCGTATGCAACCTAAAATAAAAATTAGGCCAGGTGTGGTGGCTCATACCTGTAATCCCAGCACTTGGGAGGCAGAGGCAGGAGGATTGCTGAGTTCGAGGTTTGCCTGGGCTACATAGTGAGCTCAGGGTCAGCCTGAACTACAAAGTGAGACCCTGTCTCAAAAAAAAAAAAAAATAGTTCCTCAGAAGGATATATACCAGCTTTTCAATTGCAAGAACTCAAGGCCATCAAAGCTTAAATGAATTCTCTGATAAGAGTATACTGTCATAAGCACTATATTGTCATTGTCAACAGGCACACAGATAATGTGGTAAGCATTTTTATCTCTTTCTCCATGCACTTCACATTTTGCAGAGATTAGTACCCACAAAGCAGGTAGGTAAAACGTTTTAATGTAAATATCTCCTTGTAGTATAACCTGACCTTACTCCTGCTATCTATTACTTAAACAATTCCAGCTGTCAGGAATATTCTCCATTCAAGAGGAATTTAGGAAATAGACACACATCGCTTCTCGGCCTTTTGGCTAAGATCAAGTGTAGGAAATAGACACACCATATCTTATACGTGATTATGTGAAAGTATATGTTTGATGTGTTTCCATAGATTAGTGAGCACATCCTCAAATTTATTTCTTGGCATGGTAGCTTTTGTGAAAACAAATTATTGTTCCACAGGAGAAATAGAATTTCTGTCATCAATTAAGCTGAGTTTTATTATAAAAAGAACACTTAAATCCCTTATAGAAATGTTAAAAGATTTTAATGTGTTAAGTATGCTATGTATGCTCAAGAAGAAATAGTATTTATCATTTATTTAATTGCAACACTTAAAATACTTCTCTCAATATCGAATTTAAGTTTCAAAGTTCTAAAACAATGTCCCTGAAGTTCGCAAGTTTTCACATCATGTAGCAGAGCAAGAAATGGTTTTATTAGGTGTATGATGCAGAATAAGCAGCTTATCTTTGTCAAGCTTCGTTTCCTGTTTCTGCAAATATGGACAACAATTAGAATTATCTAATAGGGTTATGACACAGATGAAGTAGGGTAGATGCAAACCTAGCATTCAGTGTTGTTACTACTTCCCATAGCTTATTTTATCATATGCCTTTTACTTGACTACAGCACAAATTCTTTTGCCCATCTGAATCACTGCTAAAAGTCCACCCACATTATGAGAATATTAATGGTAAACATTCACTTACCTATCCATCCATTCAATAAATAATTATTGAGAACGTACTGTACAGTAATCACTGCAGTAAGTTGGGGAGGTGGAGAGGTGGGTATGAAAGGGAGCCCCTGTCTTTGACATACCGAATAGCTTCGGAAGGGAGAGAGACCTGGAAACACGTGAGAATACAGGATAGGGGCCAGAGATTCAGCTCAGCGGTTCTGGCACCTGCCTAGCAAGTGCAGGTTCCCTGGTTTGATCCCCAGTAACCACGTACAACAATACTGGGGATGGTGACTCACACCCACCACCAGTCAGTACCACATACCACAAACATCGGGCGTGGTGCCTCACATCTGTCATCCCAGCACTCAGGAGGCAGAGGCAGGAGGATTGCTGAGTTCAAGGCTTGCTTGGGCTACATAGTCAACTCAGGGCCAGCCTGAACTACAAAGCAAGTCTGCCTGTCAAAAAAAAAAAAAGAATACAGAATAAGTAAAGAAATTCAATGATATGCACCATGAGGATCTTATAGAGAAAGAGGCATGATGAGATGTCTGGAAGGAAGGACAGGAACCTATGACTTGTCATAGGTGGTAACTTCACATCAGAAAGATAATTCTCAAGGTTGGAAGTAAGGAAAGTGGGACAAAGAGAGCATTCCAGGATCTAGCACAACTGTGTGACTAGGAAATTGTCATTTCATATTTCTACAGTGTGAAGCATAAGGAAGATCATGGTAGACAAGAAAGAGAGGCCAGCGTGTTTTTATGATAAATGCATGCATTCATTCTGAGATACTGTCTTTCTTTTCATTTGTTTTATACTTCCTCAACTGTCAAGTTTGTTAAATCCTACATCAACTCTATGGTAAGTTCCAACAATTAAAGCTAACTTTTATCTAGTACTTACTATGCACTCAGTAGTAGTCTAAGGTTTTCGCATTTGGTGACATTGAATTCACACAGTTCTCTCACTTATATTGAAGTGAGTGACTTTCCAAATATGCAAATGAAGGCAGTAAGCTATTAATATGCCTTGCCCAGCATCACAAACACTTCTGCCCATTTGTTTTATTAACTCATCCGTTTCCCCTAGCAGAATGTGACATTCTACCTTTTCATATGCAGTCCCTTGATCTTCTGTCTTATCACATGATAGTCCTTATTTTGACTCATAATCACTTCCATAATAATTATTGTTTACTTGCTTTAGGTTTTTTTCTCTAGCACTGTCACTCGTATGTAAATTCTATGCCTCTCTACTTTACTTTGGTTCTCCAGTACTAGTGGATTGTTTCAGACATTGTGAATGTTCACTCAGTACAACTGATCAATTTCCACTTTACAGAGAGTTAAATCCTTTTAAAAGATGGAGAAGGCATAATTTGAGTTCGTTTTAATAACAGAGGAATTGCTCTCTCTACTGGAAAATATAGCTGCTTCATAGAATTTGAGCAAAGGTTTTTAAATAAATGGTTCATAAGATCTGAACACTCTCTGATCTTTAATTTTGGCACAATGAGAAGCAGCATCACAGGTGACTGTTCTAATCATTCTAGTTATTTCTTTCGTTATGAGGTGGAAAAATCTCCACTGAATTAGTTATGCAATGTTTTTGTTTCACAGTCTATATATTTTTCAAAGCAGGAACCACAGTCTAATAGCTCTTGTACCAAATTTTGAAGATCTATTTGGTTTGGTCAACCTAGTATTCTTTTAAAGAACTGAGTTTCAAGGTTTCCCTGTTTCATATCTAACTCTTTTATATATTTATTTTTAAAATAGTTGTTGGAAATGATGGTAGCAAAGTAAGGTAAACCAGCTCACATCAGGAGAACATGTGGTAGCACCTGCTCAATCTTGCAATCCTCAATCTTGAATTGATCACTGGTCTTTCATTTTAGCAATATCACTTTTAATTAATTAGACTATTTCCAGCAATTATTAGTATTGGCCATTATTTTGGTTTTCATTTGGACTTTACTGGTTTTAGTGAACACTGTAGTCCATTGCGTTAGTTCTTGTACACAAGGTGATTTATGAAGGATGAGGATCTAGTTTTATTCTGCTACATATAGATGTGCGACCAGGACCATTTGTTAACATAGCTGTATTTTCTCTGATGTATATTTTTAGCTGCTTTGTCAAGAGCCAAATGGTTGTTGTTGGGTGGGTTTCCGTGTCCTCTGTTTGGTTACATCGGTCTTCCTTTCTTCTTTTATGGCAGTACCATGCAGTTTGTTTTGCTTTTTTTTCACTGTGGCTTTGTAATATAATACAAATTCAGATATTATGCCTCTAGCCTTGGTCTTTTTGCTTAGGAGTGCTTTGACTATGCTGGGTTTTGGGGTTTCAATTTGAATTTTAAATTCTTTTTTGGGTTGAATGAAGAATATCATTGACATTTTGATGGGGATTGAATTTAATCTGCAGATCACTTCATAATATTGATTCTGCCTATCTATGAGCATGGGAAGCCTTTCTATTTCTTAGTGTCCTCTTCAATATCTTTCATCAGTATTCTGCAGTTCTTCTGTACAGAGGCCTGTAAGCTCCTTGGTTGTGCTGAGTCCCAGCCCTTATATTTTTGAAAGTATTGTAAAGGGAATCATTTTCTTGATTTCTTTCCCAGCTAGTTCAGTATTTGTGAATAGAAAACCTACTGATTTTTAAAATATTTATTGTGATTATCAGTATAAATTGTGATGCAGAATAGTGGTATTCGTGTTGGGGAAATGGCAATACACATATCATACCTCGGTCATCGTTTACTCTTCGCTATGGCCATTCCCTCCTTCCCTAGCTTCCTTTCCATCTCTTCCCTGTAGACTATCACCTGTCTTTTATTTGGCTCTTTACTTTATGTATATGTTTTTATTTTTATATGAGAGAAATCACGTGATATTTAGCCTTCTGTTTCTAATTTATTTCAGTTAGCACTATACTCTCAAGACCCACATATGACGATTCCTTTAAAAACTAGTAGAAAAACTTTCTGACCCAGCTCTACCTAATCAAGGACTTTTCCTGAAAGAAATAAGGAACATCATATTAACAGTGATATGTGCATGCCCATGTTTATAATGACATAATTTACAATAGCTAAATTAATAAAGTGGTCTATACACCAAGTAATGGATGAGTGCATAAAGCTACTTATTTTTAAGTAATTTTTTTTTTTTGAGACAGGGGTCTCGTTTTGCAGTTCAGGCTGGCCCTGAGCTCACTATGTAGCCCAGGCAAGCCTGGAACTCAGCGATCCTCCTGTCTCTGCCTCCCGAGTGCTGGGATGACAGGCGTGAGCCACCACACCCGGCCCTGTGGTATGCGGTATTGATGGCTAGTGGGCGTGAGTCTCCACGCCCAGCATTGTATGTGGTTCCCGAGGATCAAACCCAGGACCTTGCACTTGCGAGGCAGGCGCCGGAACCACTGAGCTAACTCTCTGTCCCTATATGAATATAATTTTAAGTTAAAACTCTTTAAGAATTTGGTTAAATTCTTAGGATGGTATTTCTATAGGATCATGTCAACTGTGAAGAGATAGTTTCACTTCTTTTCTAACTTGGATGTCTTTATTTTTTTCCACTGATTTTTTGACAAGAGCATCAGTATAGTATTGAAATGCAGTGGCAAAAGCAACCATCTTTTATTGACTCTCATCTTTGTGGAGGAGCTTTCCGCACTTCGTATTTCAATATGATATTAGTGGGGTATATTTTATAACTTATCTTTATCATGTTACCTAAATTTCCTTCTATTACTGGTTTGCTGTGTGATTTATATTATGAGCAAGTGTTAGTGTCATTTTCTGTAAAGTTAAAAAGTCTGTCTTCCTCATTTTATAAAGGTGTATTATATTCATTTAGTTTTATTTTTTTACATTGCTACAATAACTCCTTTTTGGTCATGGTATATGATGCTTTCAATATGCTACTGGATTTGGTTTGAAAGTATTTTGTTGAGAATTTTTGCATCTTCACTGAAAAAGGACACTGGAATGCAGCTTTCTCGCAATGTGCTTTTCTGACTTTTGTTCCGTTTCAATGCTTACCTCACAGTGAAGCTTAGGAAGTGATCTTTGTTCTTCCTTTTTCTCCCTCTTGTTTGGAGAGAAGCATTTAGAAGGACTGGTGTTGATTCTTTCTGTTTGGTAGAATTCACGTAGAAACCATCTTGGTCATATTTTATTTGAATGGGGGAGATTTCGTTTATTGATCCTCTCATACAGGTTTGTTCGGAATTTCCATTTCTTTCCTCAATGCTGACAATTTGTGCGTTTCTGTGAATTTTTCCATTTTATCTAGCTTGTATCGTGCATTAGGATATAATTGTGCACAATATTATGCTCCATTCTTTTTTATATGTTAAGTCAGTAGCAATGTCTATACTTTTGGTTCTGATTTTAGTCATTCGTACCTTCCTTCTTTTTAGTTTAAAGATTTTTAATGAAATAAAACTTGAATTAAGTAACAAAAATACAGAAGATATACACATGTGGCAGTTAAGAAATATATTCTTGGGCCAGAGGGTTAGCTCAGTGGTTCCAGCGCCTGCCTCGCAAGTGCAAGGTCCTGAGTTTGATCCCCGGTAACCACATACAATGCTGGGCATGGAGACTCATGCCCACCAGCCATCAATACCACATACCACAGTGCCAGGTGTGGTGGCTCACGCCTGTCATCCCAGCACTCGGGAGGCAGAGGCAGGAGGATTGCTGAGTTCGAGGCTTGCCTGGGCTATATAGTGAGCTCGGGGCCAGCCTGAACTACAAAGCGAGACCCTGTCTCAAAAAGAAAAAAAAAAGAAAAAAATATATATATAATCTTAAAGGTTTACTGGCTAAAGAGTGTCACAGGAGAAATTACAAAACATTAATACACAAAGGCAAACAAAAACACAGCACTGAATAAACACATGAGATGCAGCTAAAACAATGCTCAGAGGGGGTTAAATAGCTTTAAAAGCCAACAACAGCCTGACTACATGTGAAAGATCTAGGAAGAAAAAAGCAATCTGAACAGAGAGCAGAAGAAACAAATAATAAAGATCAAAATAGAAAATCAAAGTGCCGGGCATGGTGGCTCATGCTTGTAATCCCAGCACTCGGGAGGGAGAGGCAGGAGGATTGCTGAGTTCGAGGTTTGCCTGGGCTACATAGTGAGCTCAGGGCCAGCCTGAACTGCAAAGTGAGACCCTGTCTCAAAAAAAAAAAAAAAAAATAGAAAATCAAAGAAATCCAGACTAGAAAATTCACAGGAAGATTCAATGGAACCAAAAGTTTAAAACAATAAACAAGTACCTGCCAAATATTTTCTCACATATAAATTACCTGAACTTATTAGCTCTATATGCAGATGTACTCATCTTTGCATGAAAAATGTAAATTTTATGTTCATTAATTACAATATGATCACCCTTCTCATTTTAAGAAATTAAAGCTTTTCCCACTAAAGCGCTATAGTCCTAAGGAAAATATAAGATGGTCAAAGTAAGTTTAGTCCTAGGCTAGGTACTCTCTATTCTAACAAATAGAATTTACTTTCCATGCAATTATTAATGGATGGGTAACTGCTTCTCTAAGAGATAGATTCATTAAAGCACTAGCCAATTTAGAGCTCAAGCAGTACCATCATTTCTTAGTGTATTCTTCTTTGGGTAAGAAGTCGCTATAGGTTATCTCTGTTTTCTACGTGTTCAATTAAAATCAGAACACAAATCTGGAATATTGAAGTTTAATGCCAGAGGTAAGTGCCAGTAAAATTCACGTCACTCGCGGCTGCTTCCTTTGTCCACTCATCTCCTTACTTCCTCGCTTTCTCTCCAACTCCTGCTGTCACGACATCTTCCCAGGCAGAAATATAATGCTGGTGCTACTCTCTGTCAGTGTTTTTATCCAACTAACATTATCCTATTTTTATTACTTAAATATTTATCGAGTGCTCTGTGAGCTACATCTGTTGGACTAAAAACTAGTGATATACATATAAGTTGCAAAATATAACCTGCAATATAAGGTTAGCTTTTTTTCTCTTCCCAATTGCATCACCAATTTTCCCTATACTAGAACACTGTAGCTATAAATGCGACATACACACAGTGTATAAATGTGACATACAATGTTATACTTCAGAAAACTCTGGAGATCTTGTAGTCTATTTTTCTGGTCCTTTTAGATAAAACCTCTGGATTTTTTTTTTTTTTTGGCTATACTTGCCTCCACTTCTTTGCTTTACATTCAGCTCTGTGTCTCTTCTTTCATTAAATTTTGGTCAATCCCTTGCAAAGATTCCACTGCACACCTCCACTAAGAAAGGTCAGTTTTGTGAATTAATTTTGCAAACACAATGACTGACTCTCTTTTCTTGAATATTTTTCTTCTTTGACTCTTAGGAGCCCAGATCCTGACATGTTTTCTATCTCACTGTGCTCTCTAATTCTCACATGTGAAGTCTAAATCTTTTCTCTAAGCCTTTTTTACTTTTATGTATGGTTTATTTTATTTACTGTGCTTTTAGTTTACTTGATTCAGTGATACAACCCATACATTTTAAGACTACTTATTGATGAATATTAACAAATATATGAACATCCCAAACCACTATACTAATCAAAATGCAGTATAGTCCCATCAACACAGAAGTCCCACCACACCATGCCATCCTCTTCCATTTTCATTTTCCTCTGATGAAACTTCTACCACACCCTAATTTTGAACACTCTAAAACTTTATACAATGTAAATGGTAGACATTTACCTTTTGTACTTCTCTTGCCTCTGATACCTTATTTTTTGTATGCTTTGCAGTTCATTCTTTTTTTTTTTTTTTTTTTGAGACAAGGTCTCGCTTTGTAGTTCAGGCTGGCTCTGAGCTCACTATGTAGTCCAGGAAAGCCTCGAACTCAGCAATCCTCCTGCCTCTGCCTCCCGAGTGCTGGGATGACACGCTTGAGCCACTATGCCTGGCCCTTCATTTTTTCTGGTATTGCATTCAATTTTAAGAATACATCTTGATTTATTTTTCTACTCTCCTGATAATTGTCATTTTAAAGTATTC
This sequence comes from Thryonomys swinderianus, assembly GCA_004025085.1. Classification (NCBI taxonomy): domain Eukaryota; kingdom Metazoa; phylum Chordata; class Mammalia; order Rodentia; family Thryonomyidae; genus Thryonomys; species Thryonomys swinderianus. Next base: position 18,887 of record PVIC010009085.1, on the reverse strand, counting down.
AAAATATAAGTTTTGTAAATAATACTGCTATGAACATTTATGTACAAGTATTATGTGAGTGTATGTTGTGTTCTTGGATGAGTAATTGGGATGGAAATTTTACTGAAGCTTTAAGGAATAACTAATACCAGTGCTCCTCACACTATTCCATAAACCAGAAAAGAAAAGAATGCTTCCAAACCCATCCTATGAGGGTGTCACCCCAATACTCAAATCAGAAAAGGTTGCAGCAAAAAAGAAGTTATAGACCAATAAACCTAGTAAACATTCATACCAAAAACTTTATGAAAATACACTGAATTTGACAATGCATTGCTAAAAAGATCAATGGAGGGCAGACATGGTGCTGTACACCTGAAATCCCAGCACTTGGGAGGCAGAGGCAGGAGGATATCCAAGAGTTTGAGCTTAGTCTGGGCTGCATAGTGAGTTCAGAGACAGCTATGAGGGGAGATCCTGTCTCAAAAAAAAAAAAATCAAGTTTTTAACAAATAGTTCTAGGAAAGCTAGTTACCACTTACAGAAGATTGAAATTATATTCTTACACCTCACCCCATATAAAAATCAACTCAAAATGGGCCAGTGACCTAGACATAACTCTTGAAACTTTGAAACCACAAAAAGAAAACATAAGGGAAATAACCGAACCCATAGGCACTGGTAGAATTTCCTAGATAGGACATCAGTAGCACAGGAAGTAATAATGAGCATCAACTCATAAGGCTACATAAGATTCAAAAGTTTCTGCAGTGCCGGGCGTGGTGGCTCACGCCTGTAATCCCAGCACTTGGGAGGCAGAGGCAGGAGGATTGCTGAGTTCCAGGCTTGCCTGCACTACATAGTGAGCTCAGAGCCAGCCTGAACTACAAAGCGAGACCCTGTCTCAAAAAAAAAAAAAAAAAAAAAGTTTCTGCAGAGCAGAATTACAAAAATAACAAAATGAAGACAGAGCATAGACAATGCGAGAAAATATTTACCAGCTACTCTTTGGACAGAGGATCAATATCCAGAATTCATAAAGAACTCAAAAAATTTAACACCAAAAATATCCAAAAGGGCCGGAGGGTTAGCTCAGTGGTTCCAGCGCCTGCCTCGCAAGTGCAAGGTCCTGAGTTCGATCCCCAGTAGCCACATACAATGCTGGGCATGGAGACTCATGCCCACCAGCCATTAATACCACATACCACAGTGCCGGGCGTGGTGGTTCACACCTGTCATCCCAGCACTCGGGAGGCAGAGGCAGGAGGATTGCTGAGTTCGAGGCTTGCCTGGGCTACATAGTGAGCTCAGAGCTAGCCTGAACTACAAAGCGAGACCCTGTCTCAAAAGAAAAAAAAAATATCCAATAGTCTAATGTATAGGTAAGAAAATGAATAGAACAGACCATTCTCAAGAAAAATACAAATTGACAGTAAATATGTGACAAAATATTCCACATATTTAGCCATTATAGAAACACAAATCAAAGCCAGGCATAGTGGCTCACACCTGTAATCCCAGCACTTGGGAGGCAGAGGCAGGAGGATTTCCATGAGTTTTGAAGCTTGCCTGGGCTACATAGTGAGTTCAGGACCAGCATGAACTACAAAGTGAGACTGCAGCTGCAGGCCCATTAACATGACATTCTGATGAAGCAAATTGGTATGAAAAATATATAAAGCAAAACTATTTAAAGCTGCCTTGTTTGAAATGATGCCAGCAGTAACAGAATAGCAATCTGAAATGATAGAAAAAATGAAATATTTAAAGGAATTTTAGAACTATTATTGCACTTGCTATAATACATTTCTTTGCCAAAAATATTCTCAAAACTGAGCAATTCAAGAAGCTATTTTGGAAAGTAATTGCAAAGATTTTGCATTACAACAGTTTAATTTTCCTTTACATTAAAATTTCAAGCAAATACATAGCCTTGCATAGAACATTATCATATGACACATCTTACCATATAATAAAACCTTAGGTGAGACTTGGACACACAAAAAGAGTTTAATTCCTTTATTGAAGATTTATTTGTTTCTTCCTTTCAAGTAAGATCTCAAATCATATTCACTTTGTAAGTAATATCCAACTGCTAGCTACAAAACTGTCCATAAGCTACAGTCACCAATGAGGTGTTTTGCTTTACCCTTTGAAATCAGTCAAATGGCTAGTAAGACTTTTAACCTTTTTCTTTTTTAAAAGGAACAGATTCGGTAGCCATTTATGTGCCATATAGTATCAGAAGCCACTCCCAGCACCCTGCCTCCTCCACCTTCCACATCCGCCATCTTATGTTCAACCAGTCAGCACTTTCTTACAGGGTATGGCCATGTCAGAGTCATGGAATAGTTCTTGTGTGAATAATAAAAAATAAAAATTAGCTTTAGATTTGCTCTTGGGAAAAACGGAGAACACTTACACAAACACAATATTTTGCATACAATTTCAAGGAAGTAAAACAGTCTATAGCAGTGAATTCCCAGGGGTCACTTAAGAATTCTTATTTTAGAATGCTCGTCTAAGTTTGTTCTCTTTTCTATGCTCGCACTTCAGAAAAGGAAAGCAGAGAGGAAAAAGGAAAAAATTATCAAAAATACAATAAAGTATTTCCTCCAACTGAAAGTTTCTAAGTTAAAAAGTGTTGTAAAATGCCTAACAGAAATAAGAAAAATAACTGAAGCTATGAGACATTAAAAAATTGAGGTAAAAAATTTAAGGTAGCCAAGACAAAGAGAAAATCTTAGAAGCATTTTATAGCAGTCATGGTGGAAAAAAATGAAATACCTCATTTTTCCCATTCAAGCTGGGGGAACAAAAAAGAAAACTCAATTATGCTCATTTGAATACTAATCAAATTAATTATCTTACTAAATAAAAAAGAATGTAGAGATAGGATAGGTTGAATAATAGTATTTGATATGATTAAGAATGCCTTTTATTTCTACCCCTTCTATTTTTGTATCACCCTAAATGATTTCCTAATTATTTACGAGCTGCCAGTTACAAGAAGAGCTACAGGTTTTATTGTTCACATTCAAAAGAAGAGTAGAAATTTCATTTATTTGTTTGTTTTATCCATCTGCACTATATATAGGACCTTTCCTTCAGTCTGACAGGTTAATTAATGTTGCCTGTCTATAGATAGACCGTCATTAGCGGGCAACAGAACACGTCACATACCTTCTGGAACTAGGGGTGGGCATCAAATTCTATCTTCCTTCTATACTAAATGACTAAAAATTAAATAACTGTCAACAGATTTTTAATATTTGAAATTTCAAAAAAACATCTTTAAATAAAATTTTCACGGGCTTATTTGAGAATGTGATCCTCCAAGTAAATGAAACACCAAGAATGAATGAAAAAAATTGGATCTAAGAAATGGAAAATCCACTTGGGATGGACACAAAAGTTGTCACCCTTATTTCAGGGTGGCGAGTGTGCAGCAGGGCTAGAGATTAATCTGTCTAAAATGTAAAAGAAGAAAAAATCTTTAAGGTTTTAGAAAGAGAGGACTCAGAAATGTACAAACCAAAAGAGTATACAATTCACTAGATGAAGTTTTATTTTGTGAAAGAGAAATCCACAAATTTTAAATGACTGGTGTCATAAAAGGCACAGGAAAGAATAAGAAAAATACGAAAACAGAAAAATACAAAGGAAAAATGCCTGAGGAAAAATACAAATTTGTACAAAAGAGGAAGTTTGGTCATAGTGTTGACACCAGCCTAGGGTCCCCTCGCTCAAGGCTGATGGAAATCATGAATCCGCACAGTGAAGCTTTGCCCGCAGTCCTGATGTCACCAGATGACACCAGGTAATAACGGATGCCAACAGCTGACAGCCAGTTCCTGGCCACCACTACTGCTGGTCACCGTGGGACAGTGCCACCTTGTACCATACACCATAGAGCAACTCTACTGTGTGTTGATGGCTGCTGATGCCAGCTTGTTCTAGATTCCACAGTTAGACTCTACCAAATGCTGGTCTCTGTTGCTTGTCCTCACTGGCCGCTGGTCTCCGGGGCTCTTGGGTGTTAACCGCTCTCAGTGCCTATCACTCTTTCTTTGGAAATGAGCACTCTGTCAGCACAGTCCAGAATAAAAATCCGAAGTAGGTTCTAGAACTTTGGGAGCCTATACTACTCAAGAAATAAACGATTGCCAGGCGTGGTGGCTGATGCCTGTAATCCCAGCACTCGAGAGGCAGAGGCAGGAGGATTGCAGAGTTCAAGCCTTGCCTGGGCTACATAGTGAGCTCAGGGCCAGCCTGAACTACAAAAGAGAGACCCTGCCTCAAAAAAAAAAAAAAAGAAAAGAAATAAACGATCAACACTTTATATGAATGCAAAATTCAGTCTTTATTTTAGTCAACCCATGCTGCAGCGTTGGGCAGCAGTACACAGAAAGGAGCTCTCCTGAGCTGAACTCCAAGAAGTTTCTGGGGACTACTGCTCGTAGAGCACCTTGCAGACCCATTTCCAGTGAGGGGCACAGCTGAAAACTCCTCGTGAAGGTTGAGTATGCAAGGGGCCCAGATCCCTCCCTTCCTGATCTTAACCACTCCGGAATACCCTCTTCCCTTTGCCAAAAGGCAACAGCACAGTCTGAAAAGGTGGCGTTGGGGAGCGTTGCTGGGGAATCGCTTGTCCAGTCGGGCTCATGCTGGAGGGGAGAATGGAGATTTGATAAGCAGGGAAGACACAGAGGCAGGCTGTCTCAGCCCGTTAGACTTCCAGGAGGAGCCCAATGAGACAAGGCGGGGGCACACCGACTATGGCGGAGCCGCACCCACCCGCAGCAGGCCGGAGAGTCAGGGGGTTCTCGTCTCTCTCAGTAGTACACGGACTGGTTGTGCAGTGACTATATTTTACATGATAGTGGCAAATAGAGAATAGATACAATTAGACTATGTGAGAGAAAACGATACATAGACCTTGTTCCCCTACCTGGGATCTAAATATATTGAGAACTAAGGAATAGAAGACTGAAGACTAGAATACATTAGTATTACTTAAGCAGCCTATATGTCTATCGATAAATAAAATATGCCATTTATACATTATGGAATACTGCCATGCGACAAAGGAGGACACATTTGACTCCTTCACAGGGAAGTGGAGGCAACATAAACCTATAATGTTAAGTGAAATAAGCAGACACACAAACTTCAATATCATGGTCTCTTTTTTATGAGAAACCCAAAGCATAAATAAATTAAAAAGCAAAATACAAGATGGATAACAGGATATAGAGAGATAGATCTTTTGCAAATTGGAAGGGGCCACATGATAGCGAGAGGGGATTCATAAAAGTGAGAGATTATCTACTGAATGCCTATGTTACTAAATCTGATTCAAGTATTTCTGACAACTTTTTAAAAACATGTCTGTGAAATACAGCACTTACATTCAGAGGGATGCATTAATACATCTGCATGTTGCGAGTTATTTCACGAGGCTTTTCTTCTCCCTGCTCCCCAGATCACCCTCCTATCTCAACTTCCTGAATAGAACCCCAGTTACACAGGACACAGCATCAAGGGTCAACAACTGTGATTATTTCGAATTCAAAAACTTCTGCACTTCAAGAAAAATGACCAAAAGAGTGAAGAGACAGCCTACAGGGTGGCCAAAAATGTTTGCCAATCACTCTTCAGACACAAAGAGAAATAGACAAGACTATATTAACAACTTAAAATTTTGACGTCTGAAAATAAAAGGCCAATTAAAAAACGGGCAAATGAAATGAACTTTTCCAAGTTTTTAACTCCACCGAAAATATGAAACTGACACATCAGTAAGAGATAAAAATTAAGGGGTTTGTCTTAACCTAGTTTTTATAACTGGGATTATTTTGAAAAGAAAATGTTAAAAGTTCTTTTGTGATAAATTATTTTCATTGCAATGCTCTTTTGCAATATACATAGACCTTGGCATAATCTTTTATTTTTGAAGCAGTTTTATTGAGTATAATGTACAAATACAACTATTTTAATAAGACAGTGGTTACTTTTGACAAGTATACTCAGTTTTTACTATTACTGCAATCAAAACTCATTATTTCCCTCATTGTCAGTACTTGCTTATACAACTGTGCAGTTAATTTCGCCCTCAGCTCTCGGCAATGTAATATCACTTGTGGTATCTTGTCACTGAGTTTTGGCTTCTTTTGAATTTCACATCGATAGGGTGTAATCATTTTTCTGGAGCTTTAATTCAGCACACTGCATTTGAGGTTTACCCATGTTGTCATGTCTATCAGTAACACTTTCTGTTTTGTTGCAGAACAGGAATTCTTTACAAAGATACCCTACATTGTTCATCTATTCAGCTTTGATGAACGTATCAACTGGTTTTGACTTAAGGCTGTTATGATTAAACCTGCACTGAGCAGGACTCTGTGCGGACATACAGTTTAATTTTTCTTTCTTTCTTTTTGAGATGGGGGTCTCGCTTTGTAGTTCAGCCTGGCCCTGAGCTCACTATGTAACCCGGGCAAACCTCAAACTCATGAAAATCCTCCTGCCTCTGCCTCCTGACTGCTGGAATGACAAGGGTGAGCCACCATGCCTGGCTAGTTTAATTTTTCTTAAGTGAATCGTTTGTTAATTATTAATTAATTACTTTTAATTTAATAAGAAACATCCAAATAGTTCTGCATTTCTACTGCAAACATATTAAATTTCATTAATTCCCCTCCTAAAAGGGATTCGGTGTAGCCAGCCTTTTTTTATTTTAGTAATTCTTATTTATGGGTATTACTCTCGCTGTGCTTTTAGCTTACATTTTCCCTAATGACTACTGATGCTGAGCATTTTTATGTACAAATAGCTATTTATGTCTTCTCTTGTGAAAAGCCTACTAAAACTATTTCCCTTTAAAATGCATCTGTTTTGTTGAGTTTTAAGTGTTATTTACATATTCCAAATACACCTTTTTATAAGACATATTTGTTAAAAACATTTTATTACAGTCATTTTCATTGTTTTCACAAATTTTGGAGATAAAATTTCAATCTAATAAAGTGTAATGTATCTCTTATTTAATACATGCTTTTTGTTTGAGGTTTGAAATTTAATGCATATGATTCAAAATAATTTTCCACATAGCATGAAGTAAAACTAGAAATCAGGTAGCATACTTGTCCAAATATGTTTTTAGGATGTGCCTATTAATATCTCAATTAAATGCAGGCCTGGGGTTTAGATCAGTGCTTCTAGTGTCTGCCTCAATCAAACCCTACTAGAATTTCTAATTGAGTTGCATCTACGGATTGATTTTATACAACAGTATTGTGCCTTCTATAACATGATCAAGTATTGAATACGGATTAGTCTTAAAATTCACCAGTGAAAATATAGGGAGAGACATCCTGCACTGGGTCGAGGCTTTTAAACTAGGAAATACATATTTACAGTAGGCATAAAAGTCCTTTTATTTCCTCTTCACTGAGCTTTGTTAGTTCAAAGAATCTGTGCATTTCATTTATATTGACTGATTTACTGATAAAGCTTGTTCATAAATATCCTTTGTTGCACTTTTGATGTCTTTGAGATGCATAATGAGATCCTCTAGTGCATTTTTATTTGTTTAAATGTTTTTCTTCCTCTCCTCACATTCTTTGACTTCAATTAATATTGTTCCATTGCTCTGTTATACTCTGCTCGTCTTCATTTGCCCTTGGCCTCTGGAGAATCTAATGTGTTACTAATCACAGTCTCTGTACTTTTTTAATATCTCTGGTGTTTTGTCCCTGGAAGTTTCATCTGGATCTCTTATCACATGCTTTATCGTTCTGCCCATTATCGTTATGCCTGTGCTTTCTTTTGTACCTCTGAGCACAGTAGTGAGGTTTATCATAGTGTTGTCCACTAATCTCTTTTCTCTGTCACTTTCTATTGAGTTTTCTTCTAGTTTGGAGCTGAACATTCCTGTTGCTTTACATATCTCTGACTATTTTTACTTCATTAAATACAAAACATTGCAAGTTTCACTTTGTTCATTGTTGAATTTTGCCGTTTTCCTTTAAAAACTTAGAACTTTGTTCCACTGTTTAAAAATTATTTGCAATTCACTTCAATTTTTTTAAAATTTGAATCTTTATCGGGACATTATATATACACATCGTGATCACACACAATATTGAGAATTTGTACCAGCATATGACACAATTCTCATTTTTCCCTCACTTCAAATTTAATCTTTGTTACAAAAGATCTAGTACTGCCTTTATTCCGAGACTATCTTTGTGTATCTGATGTGACCCTTGCGAAGATCCTATGTGCTGCATATTTACAAGTTCTTTCCATTTTGACTAATGGGGAAGAAAACTGTCTTCACCCGCCAGTGAACCTAGCGAATTACTAAATGTACGTTTCTAGTGTTATTTTCTCTGGCCTTTCCAATTCCATCCAACAGATGCGCAGACTAGCACTTCATCACCACAAACCCAGTCTTCTCTGCAGACCTCTGAAGGTTGCTCTCTGCAACTCCAGTACTGTACTCGCCAATTCCAGCACCACGGACAGATCTTTCCTGACTAGGCATGTTGGTACTGGCCATGCCCTTAGGAAATAGAACTAGCAATCACATGCTTCCTCTTGTTCATTTTTGTCCTTCTCAGGGATGATAGTTTTCTACTACCTCATGAGCAAGTTCTTCAAACGTTTTCTTTTCCTGTGTTTTGCTGGGTTTTCTGGTTGACCATAGCAGGAGGGCAATTTCTGTAACAACTAGGACTTCATGGCTGGAGACAGAACTTATGGCAACCTATATTTTTAAAAAATATTCTATGTTGATTTTTGCATATTTTTCTTACATGTAATTTCTAACCTGGGGGTGTAATTTTTCTGTATTTTATAGGAGAATAATGAATATAATTTTAAATAAATTCATAGTGATAGGGGAAACAGGAAATTATGTTGAGCTTTGGTATAACAATTTCCAGACATATGTAGTAACAGCTTTTCATAAGACAGAATTCTCCTTTTAATAACTCAGCATAAGAATTTGAATACAATATTCATATTTTCATAACTATTATTTTATAAATGGTATAACAAGTCATGTGTCAGGACCACCATTCTCCAAAGTGCATGAATGTTGAATATCATGAATTTTCTGCTCTTAAAAAAGGAACATAAACAGTGGTTAATTAAAGTATCAAAATCAGATACAAATGACTTTAAATTCTAGCTTCTCCACTTACCAATAGTATAGGTTTGGGCATTTAAAAAAATTTATTTCCTAATCTCAAAATTAAAGATAACATCCTTGTTCCAAGATTTGTGTGTAAATCGAATGAGGTAATCCATGTGGAGCGCTTACTGTAGAACTTAATTTTAATATTTACATTCCTAATGCACAGTAGGACCTTCAGTGCTGTGGATTCATTAGGTATTTTTAAATTTCATAATGAACATCATATTGCCTAAGGAAAAGAGATGAAAGGACAGGAGTTGAGGTGAATTTGCTAGAACAAATCAGTTAAGGAGCGGCTTCATTACTCTAAAGAATTATAGACCTATTTTCAAGTTGATTTATCTTTTCTGTGTTCATATACATCACTTTGATGTGGTTTGGAAATACATTTAATCTTTACAGTAATTTGGAAACAACTCAAGTTGCCATCAATTTTTAAATTGACATCTTTCCAAGCTAACACATTTTTACTGATAATACAAAATGCTTTATTTTTTATACATTCATATATCTCTTCAAAATGTTTTTTTGAGACAGGGTCTCGCTTTGTAGTTCAGGCTGGTCCTGAGCTCACTATGGAGTCCAGGCAAGCTTCAAACTCAGCAATCCTCCTGGCTCTGCCTCCAGAGTGCTGGGATTATAGGCGTGAGCCACCACGCCTGGCATTGTGGTATGTGGTGTTGATTGCTGGTGGGTGTGAGTCACCACGCCCAGCATTGTATGTGGTTACTGGGGATCGAACTCAGAACCTTGCACTTGCCAGGTAGGCGCCGGAACCACTGAGCTAAATTTCCAGCCCTGATTTTTATATCTTTATAATATTACCTATTGAACTCATTTTAGTTAGAACAGATTATTAATCTTGTGTAGAATTATAAATATAACACTTAGAAGCACTAAGAATTTATTTTCTACACTTACAGTAGCTGTCCTCTAACGTGTTGCATTTCTCATGAATATTATAGTGATAATATTTATCATTTTCTTATTGTTTTTAATAGGAATGGACCTAGTATTTTGCCAGTAAGTGAAATATTGTTTGTTGATTTAAGACATCTTTCAAAACTTTTTTGTATTTATATATTTTCTGAATTGAATAAGAAAATATTGTAAAATATTTAACAGGCAAACTGAAAATCCTTCATAATACTATTTCCAAAACATCTAGTTTAATGCATATTAGGTATATTTTATGAAAATTGCTTTTTAAATTAATGGTCTTTTTGATATTTTTACAAATGACTTCATTTACATCTAATTATTTCTGATGATACTTTTTTTCACTTATTGACTTCCTTGGTACGTTTTAGATGTATATTTTGGTCACATTCAACAGTATAAAATTTTACTTGTACGTGGTATATCTTTATTCTCATTTTTTCCCATTTCCCTCAGCTCCCTACCACCCTCACCCCCTTTATACTTGAGCTTCATTTCCTTTTTTAATTAATTTTTTTTTTTTTAGACAGGGTCTCGCTTTGCAGTTCAGACTGGCCCTGAACTCACCATGTACACTTGGCTAGCCTCAAACTCACAGCAATCTTCCTGTCTCTGCCTCCTGTGTGCTGGATTACAAGCATGAGCCACCATGCCCAGCATTGTGGTATGCGGTACCTGGGGTTGAACTTAAGTCCTTACGCTTACCAGACAGACCCCAGAACCACTGAACTAAATCCCCGGCCCATCTATTTTATTTTTACCATCACTTTTTCTTTTCCTTCCTTACCTTCCCCTACCCCTTTCCCTTTTCCCTTTTAACATTTTATTCCTATTTCCCAAACCTACCATACATTCTGAACCTCATTTACACCTTTAGCTTCTCATACTAGAGAAAGGATATAGTATTTACATATCTGTGTCCTAATTAATTCACATATGAATATGTCCTCAAGGTACATCCATTTAAATACAATTGTCTCTTAATTATCATTCCTATGGCTGAGTAATACTTCATTTCATTATTTTTTTAAAAATACGCATCTCCTTTATGTAGTCTCTCACTGATGGGCATTTGAGCTCTTTCCAACATTTAGCTATCACAAACTGAGCTGCTCTAAATATGGAGGCACTAATGTCACTGTGGTATGATGCTTTTATTACTTTCATATATATAGCTAGCAGGGAAATGGCAGGGTCAAATGGGACCTCCAGTCCTAGGTTTTGAAGACTGTCCACACTGATTTCCATATATAACAAGTTAGTTATCAGTTGATAGTCATTTCTGTCTAATATTGTCACAAAATATGTTATAATGAACATCCTTGTATATGTACTTTTGGTGTTACCTATAGACACTATGCTTTTGTGTGGACAGTGAAGTGAATGACATTAATACATTTTCAAATTATAATAATATAATTTATCCATATTTTTTAAGCATCACCATTCACATTGTGCATTTTCAGGTAGTGCTGTAGAATTGAGGTTCTTCACCTACTACTACTGGTAGATATTGGATACCACTTTGGAAAAAAGAAGCCCTTGGCCAACTTCATGTTAAGCCTTCTGATACTCTGGGGTGAAAATGGAGATCATTATCTTTTTAGCTGTGGTGTTTTGACAAGGAAAAATGCCTGTAAACTTAGAAAACTTTCCTCTCCATGTGCAGAATGAACTTTGGAGGCAGGCACAGAGACCTACCACCTGCGATCTGCAGTGCGGAGAGGACAGAGACTAGGATTTGAGGAGTTCCTGTTGAAGGGAATAGGGAAGAGCTTCCCGACGCAGGTAAGAGCACAAAAGGAGCCAAGGAGAATGTGACTGTTCTAAACACACAGTGTTTATATCATTAAAATAGAACTTAGTGCCCCCATCCTAGAAATCCTGATCTAGCTTTAATTGAGGAGATAAATAGGGTATTAACTATATATAGTTATATATACATATATATGTATGTATATATATATATGTATGTGCGTATGTATGTATGTATGTATGTATGTGTGCGTGTGTGTGTAGAGTAAAAACATGGAGCTTTTTTGATTATTCCCCCTTGGAAACCTAGAAAAATAGCTTCAGAGCTTCCCAAACACACCTGAGGCGGAAGTATTAGACTGGTGGATGTATTAAATCTGGAAAGTTTGACCTTGTGGGCACCAAGAATGTTCGGTTTCCTGAAAAAGTTTTTCAATTTTGAGCAATGTTCAGTCACTTTTCAACTAGGGGAGCTTAACACGTGTCCCCTGTAATTGCTACTACTGAGAAGTCTTAGAGGCTCCGTGTTTGGCAGGAGACTGATCATGTATAACTAGTTTAGCTCGCTGCAAGTGGTACTTCCAAATTGCTGTGTAAAATAGGTGGTCAATTTGTGTTCTTGTGGGACAGTGCTTATTTCCCCATTCACGGAGAAGAGGGAAATGAATCTCTGCCAGGAGTGGAAGGCAGCTAAGTCTCCAATAGATCTAAAAGGAGAAATGGGAAGATTCCTGTCTTATGACGTGGGGTGGATGTATCCCGTTTTTTCAGAGGACTTCAACAAAGTGACTTTGGAAAGTAATGGCTACTTAAAATTTATGAACTCACTGAAATTAGTAGCACCTTGATTGGTTTGTTCCTCCACACGATGCATAGCTTTACTAAATGATGTCAGAAATAGGTTTGAAAATGTTTAATTTGGGGTAGAAAGTGTATCTATGCAATTTATCTTTCTACAATAGCATTTTAAATAATGATACTATGTTCTTTCACTCCATTTAAATAGAAATGTGGGTATTAAGAATTCATTCGATGCACTTAAAGTATTTTCTCTTTAAATATCAAAGAAATACATTGAACATTTCTATACGTTTCAATTGTATCTATATCAGAAAATCTTTGTCTATAACATGCTGCATATATTTTTGTTATGAATAATGGCAATTCAACATCTTTTGTGCATTATATACACATTTTAAAAATTCAAGTTATAGAAGTAAATCGCATCATTTATCCTTCAGTGCTGAAAATTGCAAGCATGGGGTCATTTACTTTAGATATTTACAAACCCAAAGTAAGTCTAAGATCAAGAGTTTCCATTAAAATTTAATAGGAAGGGGCCGGAGGGTTAGCTCAGTGGTTCCGGCGCCTGCCTCGCAAGCATAAGGACCTGAGTTCGATCCCCGGTTACCACATATAATGCTGGGCGTGGTGGCTCACGCCTGTAATCCCAGCACTCGGGAGGCAGAGACGGGAGGATTGCTGAGTTTGTGGCGGCTTGCCTGGGCACCATAGTGAGCTCAGGGCCAGCCTGAACTACAAAAGAAAACCCTGTCTCCAAAAAGCAAAAAAAAAAAAAAAAATTAATAGGAAGAAAGGAAGTTTTGATAAGAATTTAGTATGTTACATATTTGAAAATCCAGAGTAATTTACTTCTTTATCCCTTTCAGCATTGTTTTTGGAAAGTATTTGCCTATTCCTTTGTGTTATGCAGCTGTGACAGCTTGTTTTATAAAAACTGATGATTTTAATATTTTAAACAAATTTTGACTGTAATTCTCAATTAAATTTGTCTGTTTGATTGACATTGTTATATGAATTAATCAAGAGGAGAATAACCACAAAGGTAGGCACATTTGACATTTACTTGTCCATTTTTTCAAATTCCTTTTATTTTTTGAAAATTTGAACTCAATAAACCCTACTTTCAACAAATCCCAGAAGTATTATCTTTGACAATAGTTTGTTTTGAAGTTATTTAAATTTCAATATATTTGCTAACATTTTTCTTCTTCCATAGGCTCTTATTTCCATTTAAAAAATATTTACAATATAATTGAAACATTTTGTACAAATTTATGGGCCATGGTGTGACAGTTCAATATATGTCATGTACACAATGTAAAAATAGAATTAGAGTAATTAATATTCCTATCTTCTTAAACATTTCATTTAATTTTGCTAGAAATCTTCAAACTTTTCTCTCCTAATTTTTATAGAATAAATTCTTATAAAATATATTCACTCTACTGTGCTATAGAACACTATAATTCTTACTCCTCTCTAAATGCCTTTTGGAACCTGTTATCCTATACCCATCTAGTCTCCTTACCCTGAAAAGTAGGATACTGATCACTAGAGATTAGGAAGCATATTGTGTTTGAATAAAACCTTTGATTGTGAATTCCAGTCTTCCAGAGCTTCAGTTGCTGCTGATATTTTTATGACAGGGCCAGGAAATTAGCTCAGTGACACTGCACCTACCTTGCATGTACAAGGGCCTGAGTTTGATCCCTGGTACAAAAATAAATTTCATGACAACTAAAATGTTCTCATGTAATGTTACCTTAAGTCAGAAGGAACACGATAAAATCTTTAGTATGGAAATATGTGCTATTATTATGAAACCAAAGAAAATATCAAGATAAAGCTGAACTGATTAGAAAAACTACAAAGATTGAAACCTCATGATAAGTCAGTAGTGTCTAATTAAATTAGACATCTTATCATCAATCTTATCAAATTCCTTGATAAGACTGTGAGCAAAGTTCATTCCTTTCTGCTCAATGTTTGGATTTTTTTTTTTTTCATTTTGAGACAGGGTCTTGCTTTGTAGTTCAGGCTAGCTCTGAGCTCACTATGTAGCCCAGTCAAGCCTGGAACTCAGCAATCCTCCTGTCTCTGCCTCCCGAGTGCTGGGATTACAGGCGTGAGCTACCATGCCCGTCACTGTGGTATGTGGCATTGATTGCTGGTGGGCGTGAGTCTCCACGCCCAGCATTGTATGTGGTTACTGGGGATCGAACTCAGGACCTTGCGCTTGCCAGGCAGGCACCAGAACCACTGAGCTAATCCTCCAGCCCTGTTTGGATTTTTGTATAGCACAAGGAAGTACATATATTATCCAATAGAGCTGATACAATAAGTGTAAAATCTTTGGACATGGGATCCGAAGACTTATAAGTGTTAACCATACACTTATTTAATTCCTCTGCATCACGTTTTGATTATTTACAAAGCAGAAACATTTCTATTTTCTATGTTTTTCCATATATAGTGTAAGGCCTCAGACACAGTCGTTTGTCCTGAGTATGATCCAAACAGAAATTAAAACATCAAAAATGTTCTAGTGGAAATTCTTCAATTCAATGTCAGTTAAATAACAGCTGGCACTGTTCACTCATTTTGCTTAATTTTTTTCTCAGTTATAAAAGCAAACCTACCTGACATAAGTTCTGGCTAGTGTTATTCTAGATTTATTGGTATTAGGCTTTAACTGAGGGGTTGGAAGAAGGGTATTAACAATATTTTTTAAAAGAAAGGGTAATAGCAAAAGTGCAAATTGGTGAATTGGTTCACTGATGAGTTTATAGCTAAACGTGACACTGAGAGGTGTAAGTTGGTTAGAGGAAATGGTCACTAGGGATGTGTTCTAGAAGTATCTGTGTCTTTTCCTCCTCCTTAACCTCACTATGCTTCCCACTACCATGTCATGGACTGTTTCTCCTCCTGCCCTTCTCTCTGCTAAGCCACGCTGCCTAGGAGCTATCTGACTATGGATTGAAATTTCTCCAAACTGACCTAAAATAAACCTTCTCTTTCTTAATTTGTGGGTGTCAAGTATTATGCCCCATTTAAGGAGAAAGAAATGAAGATATTTTTCCAAAGAAACTGCCCTCATCAAATAAACATGTAAGCAACTACTACTATGGAAGTGTTTTTTGATTTAATACAGCTATATCATCTTGTGTCTTAGGGTGAGGCAAAAGTTTACAACTCTTTTCCATTCAAACTATGGAGAAATATTCATTTGGAATGCATGGCATAATCATTTGGTTTTCATCTAGTTCAAATACATTATTTGTGTATTTGGTTGACCTCGCATTTTCATTAGCCCACAATTAGAATATCGTGCTGTTAATAACACTGCACAAAAGTCCTTAGTTCCAGAGTATTTCATCCGTATTATCTAGAACTTGACATTATGTTTACAGATCATCAAAATTTAAAAAACAAAATAAACACTTCCTGTAGAAAACGTGTAGCTCTTGTGGGAATATATCTCTCGATCAGGAATACTTAGACTTTCTTTGAAAGACCCTGACACATATTTATGCTTTAATTGCATACCCTTGACAAACACAGGTTACATGTTTCTGAAACTATGTTAGATTTTTGTCAGCTTTTTATAGCTTTGTAAATGTTCTATTACAATGTCTCCAGGAAGAGCCCTAGATAAGACCTTTGATACCCACCTTGAGTCACAGTATCCCACTGCAATTCATCCCTGTTCTGTGACAGGTCACACAGGTTTGAATTAGAGGGATGTTCTACTTTTAATTGCAGTTACCCTCTTTCACTAAGAAGGTGGGTGTAAGAAAACATGGTAAGCTGGGTCATGGGAATGAGAAATAGAGGCTAAACTGTACTCAGGAGAATCCTTGTCTTTGATGACTAAGGAATTAGTACCTTGAAGGCTTGATATCCTATGCACTCAAAATGAGTTTTGTCTTCCAACAAGTGACTCAGTCTATCCTGAAAACAGACCCCGTGGGCTTGTCTCACCAGTCTTCCAGATGTGCCCTGGCATATTTGAATCCCAAGGCAAACGCAGTACCGATCCAGCTGAGCTCCTCCATTTTAGAAATAATTAAAAGATCCTTGTTTCAACATCGCTGCACTGTGGGAACACGAGTGCTTTGCACTCTAACACGGGTGACTACGCTCTGGATTGAATCACCAAACTCGTGTACGTGGAAATAAGGAATGAAGATATCTCTATGAATTCCTGGCATTCCCAAAGAATCCCTAAACTAGTTTCCTGAGCACAGAAGTCTGTGAGTTGGGCCGTGGCATGCAACGCAGTAGACACTCATTCTCCATTAGACCAGACCGGATTCCTTTGCATGTCATCAACACAAACTATGGCGCAGTATGCCCTATGATGGTATTATTCTCCATTTTTGCTCCCTCTGCTCTATTCAAAACAATCTTCATGTTTCTTTCCATAACTCCTTGATGTCTTATGACATGCTCAGGTGTCTTGTTATATAACGTATACACTTCATACCTGCTGATTATATAATAATTATGACTCACATTCCTCATATTCATTTTCCTCTACTCTTTCTCTGCATCTGTATATAATGTACACTACTGGAGGAAAGAAAATGCAAATACTTTTCTAACAGTCCTATATTGTCCCACTTATAGTTATTCAAATTAACTAGCAAATTTTTATAACTATCCTGAAAATATGTACTTGTTTTAGAAAGTTCTGATAACTTATTCCAAAAATGAACTTCTCTATGTAAAGTTCAATAAACATAAATCAGACATTGGGAATGTGTTGTGGTGTAGCTCAAAGGGATACGTGCTCACTGAACCAAATTCATCAAGGTGGAGGAGTCTCTTGTGTATCTGCAGTGTAAAGTCCGTTCTCGCCAGAGGCCATAACTCAGGCATTTTTTCCCACTTTCTGTTGGCTTTCCAAAGGAAATAATTTTGCTTGTTGCCTAACAGCGCTGCAATTTTATAGATCTGTGGACAATTGAAGTCTACTCAGTAGGATACAAAATTGTCAGCATCAAGCTGGTAGAGGGTCAAGCTAAAGAACTAGAAAAATCTAGTGTGATCTAGGACAGCAATCTGATAGGTCTCAGGTGATGCTGTCATAAAACATGATCTGTTTCTTCTCAAAAGCAAATGGTGAATACATATTTATCTTGTACTTCAAAATATTAGTTTTTTTTCTTTTTTGTTATTTTAACTGAGTGTGAGGATAGAGAGAGTTGATGTTGCTCGTGTTTCTGCTATTAAAGTAGGTATTTCAGATAGAATATGGCTAGTCTCATTAGTAGAGAATCAATCAAACAGAAATTACGGACTGCACTATTTTTAATCTTGCCATATAGCTATTAAAGCCAGAATTCAATGCAAAAAATATGTAATCAGTGTTTTTGAGAACACTGAGTCTTAGAATTTCCTCCTTAAAAAACCAAAACTATTTGTCTTAGTCAAAGACAGTGATTTGACTGATTGAAACATGAAAAAAATTAGACTTAAGTACCCTGGAATAAAAATATATATTTAAGACTTCTATACATGGCTAATGATAATGTATGATTATGGTATACATTAAACATGTAACATTTGTAGTCCATGGCAGCATTGACCACTAATACTAGAGTATTACTTCCATAATTGTGTATTGCTTTAACTGGTAACCTGTGTCTAAGGCATGAAACTGTATAAAAACATGGAAATTTATAATGGTATGAATATCCAGTTATGTAGGTGTGAGAAATTCCACTGTGTTACATATTACAGTGACTATAGACAACACTTATGTGCTGAATATTTCAAAAGTTAGAAATGAATTTTGACATTTCTCATGATAAAAAAATGATAAATGTGTGAGGAGATATGGTTAATCTGATTCAAATTATACACAAGGTAAACATATATTAAAACCTTACATGATGCCCTATAAAAACATAGAACATTTTATGTTCCTCTATAGCAGTTAAAAAGAAATTTTTAAAAAGTGACTTAGTTTGGGCTGGAGATTTAGCTCAGTGGTTCCCGCACCTGCCTGGCAAGCTCAAGGTCCTGAGTTCAATCCCCGGTAACCACATACAATGCTGGGCATGGAGACTCACGCCCACTAGCAATCTGTACCACACCCCACAGTGCAGGGCGTGGTGGCTCACGCCTGTCATCCCAGCACTCGGGAGGCAGAGGCAGGAGGATTGCTGAGTTCCAGGCTTGCCTGGGCTACATAGTGAGC
>PVIC010009084.1:28545-46682 GCA_004025085.1 Thryonomys swinderianus | reverse complement strand
CTCCCTCCCTCCCCCTCTCTCTCTCTTTCTCTCTTTCTTTCTTTAGTTTTTTGAGACAGGGTCTCTCTCTGAAGTTCAGGCTGGCTCCAAACTCACTATGTAGCCCAGGCAAGCCTCAAATTCGTGGCAATGCTCCTGCCTCTGCCTCCCAAGTGCTGGAATTAAAGGCATGAATCACCATGCCTGGCCCTCCTTTTTCTTGATTGAACACAAGGCCTTCCTTTGTTCTGAGCTACATCCCAGCACTTTTTTTTTTTTGAGGCAGTCTCAAAACTGCATGGACTTTTGATCCTCCTGCCTCAGTCTCCCAAGGTACTAGCCTTACAGGCATGTGCCATCATGTCTAGCTAATAACTGTTTCTTAATAGATTTTCCCCTTAAAAGAACTACCTTTTTCCAAGTCAGTATTTCTCAGTGTAGTATTAGACCCTATAAAATAGAAATACTTCAAAGGCTAAGGCAAGAGGATTGTCAGTTCCCAGACAGCCTGAACTGCTAAATGACTTTAAGGCTACCTGGATACATAGGGAGATGCTGTGTCAAAAAAAAAGAAATTGTAATGCCGGACGTGGTGGCTCACGCCTGTAATCCCAGCACTTGGGAGGCAGAGACAGGAGGATTGCTGAGTTCGCGGCGGCTTGCCTGGGCACCATAGTGAGCTCAGGGCCAGCCTGAACTACAAAGCGAGACTCTGTCTCAAAAAGCAAAAAAAAAAAAAAAAAAAGAAATTGTAAGCCAATCATGGTGGCACATGACTATAATTCTGGGACTTGGGAGGTTGAGGCAGGAGGATTCTAAATTCAAGACTGGCACGGACTACACAGTGAGTTTGAGATCAGCCTGAACTACATAGTGAGACGCTGTCTCAAAACAAAATTTTTGACCAGGGAGTACAGCTTAGTGATAGTGTATGCACTTAACATGTACAAGTGTTAGTGTTTGATAGTGTATGTACTTAACATGTACAAGGGCCTGACTTTGAGTCCCAGCATGGCTCAAAATAATAATATTTACAATAATAGTAATACAGGTTCTTTAGTGAGAGATAGGTGGAGTCAGAATGTGGAGGGGTGTACCAGAAATATGCACTATTAACATGTGCTCAGGTGCTTCTGATGATTTATTAATTTTGAGCACTACTGCTCTACATACGTATTGTCATAGGTAGAAATAACAGGACTGCTGAGCATGGTGCTGCACCCCTATAATCCCAGCACTTTAGAGGCTGAGGCAGGAAGATCACTTTAAGTCTGAGGCCAGGCTGGCCTACATGGTGAGTTCTAGGACAGCCTAAACTACATTAAAAAAAAAAAAACCAGTGCTCATTTCAGAACACATGTACTAAAAACCAATAGTAAAGATAAAGACAGTTAAAACCATGGGTGTTCGGAAAGAAAATGAAAGAGCATGTATATAAGGGGTAGGGGGTTGTGGGAGGGTAGGGATATGGGTAAAAATGAGAATTAACTTGTGTCATATACTGTTACAGATTCCCCAGTGTTGTGTGTGATTGTGAGCTGTATATAAGATGTACCAATAGCCGGGCGTGGTGGCTCACGCCTGTAATCCCAGCACTTGGGAGGCAGAGACAGGAGGATTGCTGATTCGAGGCTTGCCTGGGCTACATAGTGAGCTCAGAGCCAGCCTAACTACAAAGCGAGACCCTGTCTCAAAAAACAAAAAAGTACCAATAAAGAATTCAATTAAAAAAAACACATGGGTGGTAGAACTAGACTTCCTGAGACAGGCGAACTTCACTATTTACCAAACAAATGTATGCCTACTGTTTTGTTTTTTTTTTTTTGAGACAGGGTCTTGCTTTGGAGTTCAAACTGGCCCTGAGCTCAGTATGTAGCCCAGGCAAGCCTGGAACTCAGCAATCCTCCTGCCTCTGCCTCCCGAGTGCTAGGATTACAGGCATGAGTCACTACACCTGGCATTGCAGTACATGATATTGATTGCTGGTGGGTGTGAGTCACCATATCTGGTATTGTTGTATGTGGTTACCAGGGATCAAACCAGGGAACTTACGCTTGCTAGGCAGGCATCGGAACCACTGAGCTAAATCTCTGGTCCAAGTTTGTCTTTCTTTATGGCAGAATGTTACCAGGATTTGGGGCACAGAAGTCTCCTATAGCTGGTTTCCAGGTCCTTTCTATCTTGAACCAAGAATTGAACAAAATAAGAAAAATTGTGGCAAAGATTCACATTTATTTGAAGTTGGAAAAATTAAAAGTGAAGGGTAAGGGAGAAACTGACTCTGCAGAATGAATTTGGGCAGAGTAGAAGAGAGGAAAAATAAGAACCAGAAATAAGTCCACCCTGTGGAACACAGGCGGGTCATTGTGAGGTGTACTTTCAATGGTGTTGTCCCTTTAATCCCCTACAGATACGTGGCAGGAGCCCACAGGAAGTACACACACACGTGCATGCACACACACACAGGGTCCTGAGAATAACTGGCCCGTGGTCCTGGGATCTGGTCCCCCACCAGCTTTGTCACGTCCCGCCTTCCTGCCTAAAAGTACTACTCCATTGTGTACATTCATGACACTT
Source organism: Thryonomys swinderianus (assembly GCA_004025085.1). Classification (NCBI taxonomy): domain Eukaryota; kingdom Metazoa; phylum Chordata; class Mammalia; order Rodentia; family Thryonomyidae; genus Thryonomys; species Thryonomys swinderianus. The sequence goes on along the minus strand of PVIC010009084.1, from coordinate 44,126 downwards.
TCTTTATTCATTCATCTGTTGATGGATTTATAGGCGTCTCCTAAAATTTAGCTGTTGTGAATTGTGTTATTACAAACACGGATATGCACGTGTCACTACTACAGTTAAAACAATGAAGCTAAGTTGTCTCCTTTCCTTCTACTTAATGCTAAGGAGCGCTCTGCTCTTATTCCTGCTGCCACTATCCTGAGAGAGAAAAAAGGTAAAATAACAAAAACCCAGATTGCTGATGATCTACATGAATGTTGGATCTGCAGGCATGGTTTTTCATTCTCTTTACCCTACTGCCACTCCTTATGGTTGTTTGGTTTGGTTTTTTGTGTTTGTTTGTTTGTTTGTTTGTTTGTTTTTAACAGGGTCTCGCTGTGTAGTTCAGTCTGGTCTTGAACTCATGGCTATCCTCTGGCACTACAGGTGTATGCGACCATGCCCAGCTTCATTACATTTCATAAATATGTACTACATGTTACATATATAATTAAGATCAGAAGACCGGAGATTTAACTCAGTGGTTCCAGCACCTGCCTAGCAAGCACAAGGTCCCTGGTTCAATCCCCAGTAAGCACATACGGCAATACCAGGTGTGGTGACTCACACCCACGAGCAATCAGTACCACACACCACAGTGCCGGAAGTGGTGGCTCACATTTGTAATCCCAGCACTCAGGAGGCAGAGGCAGGAGGATTGCTGAGTTTGAGGCTTGCCTGGGCTACATAGTGAGCTCAGGGCCAGCCTGAACTACAAAGTGAGACCCTGTCTCAAAAAAGAAAGATCATGGGGCTAGGGATTTGCACCTATCTTGGAAGTACAAGGGCCCAAGTTCGATCCCCAGTACTGAAGAAAGAAAGAGAGAAAGAGAGAGAGAGAGAGAGAGAGAGAGAGAGAGAGAGAGAGAGAGAGAGAGAGAGAGAGAGGGAGAGGGAGAGGGAGGGAGAGAGAGAGAGAATGAATCAGAGTGAATTCTGGGACAAGTATTCACACTGAGAGCCCCTAAAATGACGCGTTCCTAACAGTCATTCCTGTCAATTATACCTAGAGATTCAGGGTGAGATGTTTTAAATCCTCAGAGGTGTTGTTTTGGTCTTGTTGCTTCTCTCATGTACTCTGCCCTGTGCCCTGTGGCCAGTGCTTCTCTGTCACCCCAGCACCTGCTTCTGCTGTGCCTTATCTTACGGTGGCACGGACTTGCCCTGAGTACAACTTCCTGTGATCTTCAGTAAACGTAGCTGCTTGCTACTTATTCTGAGCATGCACTTGGGCCATTCTTTCCTTGTCGTGCACAGAGCATAGATTGTATCAGCCTGTTCTACTGCAACGTCACTGTAACACGCTGCCCTTAACTGCCTCAGGAAGATACGGGACCAGTGGGGTCAAAATGGAATATCTAGCTTTAGTTTTTCTGAGGGAACTCCATAGTGGTGGTCCTAGTTTACATTCCCATCAGCAATATGGAATGGCTCCTTTCTCTCCATAGCCTGGGCAGCATTTACGATTTTTTTTTTTAATCTTTAGCTGCCATCTTATTTTTTTTTTTTTTGAGATAGGGTCTCACTTTGTAGTTCAGGCTGGCCCTCAGCTCACAATGTAGCCCAGGCAAGCCTTGAACTCAGCAATCTGCCTGCCTCTGCCTCCCGAGTGCTGGGATGACAGGCGTGAGCCACCACGCCCGGCACTGTGCCATCTTATTTTTTAAAGTTAGCCTACAATTCCAGAAAAATGATATATAATACACTATTTGAAGTCACCATCAAGTTAAAGGGGCCTGGGTTCAACTATCCCTACCACATGATGGTAACAAGGATCAAGTCATCTTCAAAGAACACCTCTTACTGGCTAGCAGAAATTTTTCCGAATGACATTTTATATCACACATATGAGAAAAGATGTCCAAAAATTGTCTTGAAGATCGGCTGTTACATGTAAAGATGAGTAGTCATAGTAATTACAGGAATCAGTAGATAAGCCAGTAAAGAAATTGTTTTGGGTTTTTACTGTTAAAGGTTATTAACTAATTGATCCTCTAAACAGTAAAATGAATAAAAACCAAAGAGGAGTGTAACCTAGTGTAACTAGGTTGAGTCACATAGTGATTTGTAGTTTGAGAAAATGAATGACAACCAGGTACTTTGACACTTTAGAAAATGTTTCTAGTATCTGAATTCTGCTTTCATAGCTAATAACTGTTCCCTTGACTTGAAGTAGAGTACCATGGCTAATGATGAGAGGTCTAACGTACAAATTGGTCTAAAATGGCCTCAGTGAAGCATCATCTTCCAGCTTGCAGGCAATTCACATATCCATAGAGTTCAAGACTTCAATCATGTACTTCAAGTACCACTAGTATACATGGTATTTGTGACTGCTGCTTACTAGGATGTCAGTGTAGGTGCATATGAATTGATGTCTGACTATATCCAATTCCAGGAATCACAGTAAATCCATCTGGATTACTGGGCTAGTACTAAAAAGTTCACTTGCCACAATAACAATATGCCCCTTATACACTTTTCTGTTTGCACACAGTACATATTCTTAAGAACATTCAGCAACAACTGAATATAGGCATATGGGCTCTATTGAATGGAGATCCATAAAAGATCAGAAAGCCATTCAGGTTGGACATGTTGTATAGGGCAGTGGCTCCCAAGCTGTGTTCTGAAGAGCTCTGCACGTTGTAAGGAGTCCATGTAGATGTCAGCATGTGGGAAAGGAAGATGCTGTGGCAGGCTGCAGACCCCCACTCTCGCTTCACTTTTTCTCTGGGCTGCCACATAGCTTTTGTTCAAACAGCTTCATGGTCACAAAGTCATATAGGTTTTTTTGTTTTTTTTTTTTTTGAGACAGGGTCTCGCTTTGTAGTTCAGGCTGGCCCTGAGCTCACTATGTAGCCCAGGCAAGCCTCGAACTCAGTAATCCTCCTGTCTCTGCCTCCCAAGTGCTGGGATTACAGCATGAGCCACCACAGCGGGCACTGTGGTATGCGGTATTGATTGCTGATGGGCGTGAGTCACCATGCCCAGCATTTTATGTGGTTACCTGGATCGAACTCAGGGCCTTGCGCTTGTGAGACAGGCGCTAGAACCACTGAGCTAAATCTCCAGCCCTGCCATATAGGTTTTATCTTTTTTTTTTTTTTGAGACAGGGTCTCGCTTTGCAGTTCAGGCTGGCCCATATAGGTTTTATCTTGATGATTTAAGAGGCCTTTTCTGGAATCTGACTGGAGCCTTGTGAGATGCTATTAAGTAAAAGAATTCCTTAGTAGACTTGCTTACATTTGTGTGAAATGTTCTGGTTCCTGAGTAATCCCAAAGAAGATGTTATTTGGAATTCACTGTGCCTTGGTTTTGATCCCAACTGGTCTCATTCAGTAAGGTACTATAGATTTTAAGTAGAAAAAGATCAGGGTCCAATGACCTTCATGGAACTTAGACCTTCCTTGCTTCCTTCCTTCCTTCCTTGCTTCCTCGCTTCCTCCCTTCCTTTCTTTCTGATAGGGTCTCGCTTTGTAGTTCAGGCTGGCCCTCAGCTCACTATGTAGCCCAGGCAAGCCTTGACCTCAGCTGTCCTCCTGCCTCTGCTGCTTCCCCAATGCTGGGATTACAGGTGTGAGCCACCACGTCCAGCATTGTTGTGTGTGGTACTGATTGCTGGTGGGCGTGCGTCACCACGCCCGCCCAGAATTGTTTTATGTGGTAACTGAGGGATTGAACCAGGGACCTTGTGCTTGCTAGATAGGCACCAGAACCACTGAGCTAAATCTCTGGCTGATTATTTGATTTCTTTCTTTCTTCTTCTCTTTCTAACAGGGGAGGGTGAGCACAAAGTTTATTTGCATCCGATAGAGAGGGGGACACGCGAAGCCAGTGCTGAAGGGGGGTTGGCTGGGGTGGGCCAGGTCCCTCGGCTGCGTGACACTGAGGGAAGCCGGGGGTCCTGTCTTACTGGGCTTGAACCAGTGGACCCTCCCGCTGGAACAGTTCCAAGCCATCCCATCCCCTAGGTTGCGCTGGAGTCTCCCTGGGCTTCCGGGGTTCAATAGGGCAACTGCTGGCGGAGGGGGAGCGTCTCAAACCAGACCTCTGATAGCCCTTAGAAGACATGGGGGGTGGAGCCAGCCGAAGTCTCCCTTCTCCTCCGCCTTAAGGGGCCCGTGTCCCCTCTCTGGCCTTACAATGTGGGTACGCACCTATCTTTCCCTCCTTCCCGTTTTTCTTCCCTCCCTCTGGCATGGTGTCTCCGGGGACATGCTGTGCTCTTTCCAATGGTTCCTGTCTACCTAGGTTCAGGGGCCTGGGCTAGGGCTCCGGGCAAATCAATGGAGTCTTAGGATGGGTGGAGTTTCAGGCCAGCTTGGGGCGCGTGCGCAGGGGCCCGGGAAAGGGGACAGCACCGAAGCCAGACAGCGGAGGACCTCGGCCTCCAAGTCGGGGTGCAACTCCACGAGAGACTTCCACCCGGGGTCGCCGGGACATGGAACAGGTGACAGGCGATGAAACCCAGAGCCCGAGCCGGGAGCTGCGCGGCGCTGTGGAGCTCGGCCAGGACGAGGGTCTCCTGCACGGGGCGCCCTCGCTCAGGACCTGGAGCGCTCCGGGGCCTACTTCTCTGCCGCTGCCGGCAGATGCCGGGCCACCCCTGGCAGGTTGGGCGCCTTCCCGCTTGTACACGAAGCGCAACATCTCCCGCAAAACTTGAGGCTCCACGTCCTGGATTTCCACTCGGTTGTCCCTTCGCTCCTTCATGTCGTGTTTAAACATGGCCTCAAAAACGGGAGAACAAGCCGGGCGTGGTGGCTCACGCCTGTCATCCCAGCACTCGGGAGGCAGAGGCAGGAGGATTGCTGAGTTCGAGGCTTGCCTGGACTACACAGTGAGCTCAGAGCCAGCCTGAACTACAAAGTGAGACCCTGTCTCAAAAAGGAAAAACAAAAACAAAACAAAACAAAAAAAAACAGGAGAACGAGGCGCCCGGATGGCTTTGTGAGCCCGAACTCCTGGCTGGCCACGCACAGGCAGCAGTCTGTGAAGCAGGAGTTGTCCCACAGCTCTCCCAGCTCCTCTGCCAGCCGGCACTTGGGCACCTTCACTGTGCGCGCGGCCTTCTGGCCAGAAACGTGCACAGAATTTTCTATCATGTCCACCTCGCAGAAGAGGCTCCTCTTGGGCCTGTGTCATCACGGTGTAGCTCCGGGTGCAGTGGGGGCCAGCCTGCAGGCCGCAGTCCTCCGCGCTCCCCTGTCCCTTATCTTTGCTGAGTCGGCTTCGGTCAGGGATTCCCTTCCCTGTAGACTAAAGTACCCTACCTGAAACACCCCGCCCACACCAGAGGTTGCATACTAGAGAAACAGATTCAACGCAAGTTCTATGACTAGGTGAGGATCTCCAAGGTTGACTTATAGTTGCTGCCCACAGAGTCTCGTGTTTCAGAGCACAAAAGGGACTGTCAGCTGGCTGGAGACGCGTGGGGTCCAGTAGCAGGCCCGGAGCCCAGCTTTGGGTCCGGATCCGAGTCTGTGCAGGAGGCTGAAGGCTCTGTACTGCGAGCCAGGAGAGGAGGTCCCGGGCACAGGGGGTGGTGCGGGTGAGGACTGGAGCTCCAGCGGAGAAACAGCCGTCTATCTGATTTCTTAATGATGGCTATTCTTTCTGGAGTAAGATAGAATCTCTCTGTGGTTTTAATTTGCATTCTTCTAATAGCTAATGGTGTTGAGCATTTCTTCCTGTGTTTATTGGCCATCTGTACTTCTAAGAAGTGCCTGTTCATTTTTTACGTCCATTGTTTTGACTGATTCTTTTGCATCTTCTGATTATTTTGATTGGATCCTTTTTTCCTTTCTGAGTTCTTCATATATTTCAGATACTAATTCTCTGTCTGAGGAGTAGCCAGCAAACGCTTTCCTATTCTGTAAGTGCGTCTTCCCTTTGTTGGTTGTTTCTTTTGCTATGTAGAAGCTTTTAATCTGACACGATCCCGCTTGTTGCTCTGTTATGTCTTTTCTCCCATCCTGTTTTAGAGAAGTAGATGTGTCAGGTCAGGATATTGCCTTATTATAGGGTGAAGTTGCATGAAGAAAATTCATTACCACATGCTGCTGAGCCCAAGGGTCAGCACTCAGTCTTCTGTACAGTTGGCCACAATTAAAAAGCACATAAAGAAAAGCAGAGGCCCAAATGAGCCTCACCTGTGTTTTACTCTGGAGAAAGTGGGTGGCTACAGAGGATGACAAACACAAAGCCTGTTGTAGCAATGATCTTGGCCGAGTCACGTCCTGTGCTGGCTCAGTGGGCGGTGCGGTCGTTCTAGAGCCTCTCTTTCCTTCCTGCTCTTGTCTCTGGGAGGCTTGCTGGCCTCTGATAAGTGGAAAATGTCCCCAAGACCAAACCAGACAGCTTCTAACTCCCCATCTCTCACCCTGTGTGGCAATGATATGATAACTTGACTCTTGTGGGGAGTAGTGGGGGGAGTAGTGTTAGGGAAAAGCAAGTACATTAGAAAATGCTTAATAGTAAAGTAAAAACTGCTTTAAGACAAAGGGAGAGACTATTAGAAAAACACGTAGATTAGAAATGCCTGCTGTATGCCTGGTCCCTGTTTGTGAAGACCGTTTACCCTGTCTGCTTAACTGCCAGCCCTTGGGAGTCAGAGACTCCAGCTGCTGTGAAGTGTAAAGGGCAGTGAACTTAGGTAAAATATAAAAGGCACTGTCGACACTGTTCACTTTAGCTACTGTGAATTTTTTTTCTTTCCTTTTTTTTTGGAGACCAGGTCTTGCTTTGTAGTTCAGGCTGGCCCTGAGCTTACTATGTAGCCCAGGCAAGCCTGGAACTCAGCAATCCTCCTGTCTCTGCCTCCTGAGTGCTGGATTGACAGAATGAGCCACTATGCCCAGCATTTAGCTACTGTGAATTTAAAATGAGAAAAGGAATCTAAATGTTTACTCCCCTAGGCCGCTTCCTGACCCTTTATAGTTGAGTTATCAGTTTCTGCTCACTCCTCATCTATGTAAATGACAGTCTGGCCCAGAGACTGGACACTGGATTTAAGCAAGTATTACCCTGCTTGTAACAAAGACTGTTAACAAGAACGTAACTGTCTGTTAACTCAGACCCAGCCATCAAAAAATGAAATAGGAGTAGAGGACTATGTAAGAAAGAACAGAGCTGGGCGTGGTGGCTCATGCCTGTAATCCCAGCACTCAGGAGGCAGAGGCAGGAGGATTGTCGTGAGTTTGAGGTTACCTGGGTTACATAGTGAGCTCAGAGCCAGCCTGAACTACAAAGCAAGTACCTGTCTCAAAAAAAATAAAATAAAAAGGAAGGAAGGAAGGAAGGAAAGAAAGAAAAGAAAGAAAGAAAGAAAGAAAGAAAGAAAGAAAGAAAGAAAGAAAGAAAGAAAGAAAGAAAGAAAGAAAGAACCAAACGAGGTTTGGGGCCAGACATTCTGAGCACTAACTTGGTGTGCCCTGGCCCCAGTGCAATTGGAAATAAAATTATTTTTTACCCAACTCTCATCTCTCTGTGTCTTTGCTCTATCCCAAAGTAACACTTTAACAGAAGTTGTAGTAGTGTGCACCCGTGAGCCCAGCACTCAGGAGGCTGAGGCCAGAGGATCATAAGTTCAAGCCCATCCTAGGCAATTTAAGAGGCTTGCCCAAGACCCTATTATCTTAATAAAAAATAAAAAGAGGGCTGGGGTGTAACTCAGAGTGAAGGTCCTGCATTCAATCTCCGGTACTACAAAAACCAACGCTTTTCTGGAGATGGCTGTGATGGTGCAGCTGCTTGGAAGGCCTGAGGCCAGAAGGTTCAAGTCCAGGCCAGCTTGACAACTTAGTAAGGTCTTGTTACAAAGTCAGAAAGTAAAAAGGGGAGAGGATATAGCTTTAGGTTCAGTCACAAATACTAGAAAAAACTAGACTTACTTCCTGCTGTGTGATCTATGGGAAGCTACTTCCTGTTAGAACTTCTACATCCCTATTTGACAAAAGGGACTTAGATTGTTAGTATTGGGAAAAACTTTTTTTTTTCTTTTTTTCTTTTTTGAGACAGGGTCTCGCTTTGTAGTTCAGGCTGGCCCTGAGCTCACTATGGTGCCCAGGCAAGCCGCCGCGAACTCAGCAATCCTCCTGCCTCTGCCTCCCGAGTGCTGGGATGACAGGCATGAGCCACCATGTCCGGCATTAGTATTGGGAAAAACTTTTAAGACTATTTATTTATTTGAGACAGGGTCTCACATTGTAGTTCAGCTTGGCCATGAGCTCACTCTGTAGCCCAGACAAGCCTCAAACTCAGCAGTCCTCCTGCCTCTGCCTCCTGAGTGCTGGGATTATAGGTGTGAGCCACCATACAGGGAAGATAATTTATCATAACTCCTTACATTTTATGAAGAAGGACTTAATTTGAGATCAAAGAGCTTGTAGATGGCTGGCTCAGGAATAAAACTTGGTAAATTTAGTTGTGTTATAATTAAGCGTTAAAATTGGAGAATTTCCAAAATTTGTTCTGAAAGGGCCTGATTTTAAATGATACTATATTTTTTATGTGTTTTTCTGACAATCTAGTGAATTGAAGACAAAGAGTATTATTTTATCCCATTATATCACATGAGACTTTAACAGAAGCTTCACTGTTAAATGTAAGAAATACAACCTGGATATGGTGGGACATGCCTGTAGTCCCAGTGCTAAGCAGACTGACACAGGAGGCTCTCCATGAGTTCAGGGCCAGCCTAGGCTATAATAATGAGACCCTGTCTCAAAATAAATAGCTAAACCGGGTGTGGTGGTTTACGCCTGTAATCCCAACACTTGGGAGGCAGAGGCAGAAGGATTGCTGAGTTCCAGGCTTGCCTGGGTTACATAGTGAGCCCAGGGGTAGCCTGAACTGCAAAGTGATACCCTGTCTCAAATAGATAGATAGATAGATAGATAGATAGATAGATAGATAGATAGATAGATAGATAGATAGTTAAATAAATAAATACAGACATAAACTGTACAATAAAGTGCCTATGAACATATATTTTCATAATTTTAATTGATCTTAAATGACTTGATTTTTTAATTGATTTTATTGGTACATTTTATATATACATTATGATCATAATGAACATTGAGAATTTGTACCTGTACATGACATATCTTTTTTTTTTTTTTTGAGACAGGGTCTTGCTTTGTAGTTCAGGCTGGCCCTGAGCTCACTATGTAGCCCAGGCAAGCTTCGAACTCAGCAATCCTCCTGTCTCTGCCTCCCGAGTGCTGGGATGACAGGCGTGAGCCACCATGCCCCGCACTGTGGTATGTGGTATTGACTGCTGGTGGGCTTGAGTCTCCACGCCCAGCACTGTTACATGACATATCTTGATTCTCATCTGTTCCCATTCCCCTGCCCTCTCTACACCCCCTCAACTCCCTATATACATAAGCTTTGTTTCTCTTTTTTTTGCCTTCATATTTTTCCCATTCTTTACTTACCCCTCCCCCCACTTTCCCTTTTCCTTTATAAACATTTTCTTCCTATTTCACAATATTTATCATACATTTTGGAATTCACTTACATTTTCAGTTTCTCATACCAGAGAAATGGCATGGTATTTACACACCTGTGTGACTCTTGATTTTAAACAATAACTTCATTGTAGTATGTGAATTATATCTCAATTATAAATGATACAAATTTTCTGTCACGCCGGGCGTGGTGGCTCACACCTGTAATCCCAGCACTCGGGAGGCAGAGACAGGAGGGATCGCTGAGTTCGAGGCTTGCCTAGGCTACATAGTGAGCTCAGAGCCAGCCTGAACTACAAAGCGAGACCCTGTCTCAAAAATAAACAAACAAACAAAAAAACAAAAAAAAATTTTCTGTCACTCTCAAGTGTATATTTCACTTACAGAAGCTTTAATTAATACAGAAAAGTTCAAAACAAAACAAAACAAAACCAGGCATAGTGGCTCATGCCTTTAATCCCAGCACTCAAAAGGCAGAGGGAGGAGGTTTGCTGTGAGTTCAAGGCTTGCTTGGGCTACATGTTCAAGGCAGGAGGATTGCTGTGAGTTCAAGGCCAGCCTGAACTACAAAGTGAGACCCTGTCTCAAAAAAAGAAAGAAAGAAAGAAAGAAAAAAAAAACCTGAAAAATTACAAGAATAGTATAAAGAGGTATGAGGTGGAGGAAGGAAAGGGAAAGTAAAATGAATTAAATTATGTTTTATATATTTACAAGCTCCCCAATAATTATATACTGCAGACATGTACTAATAAAATTTTAAAATTAAAAAGAGAATAATGCAAAGAATCCCCAGCTAATCTTTATTCATATATGTATAAATATATATCTATATAGATATAGATATATAGATAGATAGATTTTTTTTTTCCCTGACCCATGAAGCAGGGAATTATAGACCTGACACCCTTCTAACCTTGATTCCTAACTGGAAAGAACACAGTGTAGCCAGTAACTATAGAGTAATCTAGTATCGGTCTTTTCAGCAACACCCACTCATATAGTAGTCACTGTTGATAACATCATTTTCAATGGTAACATCTTCTGGCTTGAACAATGGTAGGTAACGATCTAGCTGTAAGAACAATTACTATAGTCTTTTACATAACATCCTCCCTACAGAGAGCACTGGGCTCTGGGGAAGGAAGAAGACAGAACAGCCATATTTTGCTCACTTGAATGTTGCCGAGCTCAAGAAAACCATCTCTCCCCTTATAGTCCCCTCATACACAAAAGCATGTTTTCAGTGAGAAGAGGAATGAACTAAATTGCATTTACTTATAGACAAAGGATCAAAGACCCAATTCACAGATCCAACATTCTGAACTCCCAAGAATTCAGTATTGATCTGTCATCTCATTTCTTTTACCTTGTTAACTGCTGCTCATTTTGTCAAGCTGGAATGAAACTGGAGGGTGTCCCGCACATATTGAATGAAGTAGTTTTCTACAATTATCTGGTACATTGTTCTCAGGGATGTTTGTGTCCGCTAACATCTCCTCCATCTGTGGAGCCACTGTGCCTCTCTCTCTGAGCTCTTCCTACCCAGATGGTGTGAATTCTGATTCCCCTACTCAGTAGCCAGCAGCTTCATGAGACCACATTAGAGTATAGAAGACAAGTGACACAGACGCCTGATATTGAACCTGTGATGGGAGCTCTCAGTAGCAGGTGGGAAAAGATGGCCAGTAATAACACAGCATCGCTAAGCACAGTGGATTTCCAGTGCTACCCTTTGTGAACACTGCACCCTAATGTGGAAAGATTAGAGCTCATCCTTGTGCAGATCAGCATAATATAATCAGCAAGGTGGTTTGGTGTGAGCCAGCTCATTCTGTGAGCAAGACTTTTATAGCAACAATTAATTTTTTATTCCTGTTTCTAAGAAAGCTTTGGAACACACAACTGTCTCTTGTATCTAAGAGGACAGATTTGTGAACACACCTAACCTTTCATTATAACCTCATCATTCTGTGCTTCTCACTGTGAAACTGGCTTCCTACCAGAAGAACAGAACATGAGTACTATTTCAGTAGAGTCTGATGTTGTGAAGTTATGGCTTTCTTTCTGGGGCCAGGGTAGATTTGCTTCATGTTTGAAGAAAAAGACTTTGTTGGGTGAACATAAGTAGACTGTGCTTTATTTTTGTTGCTTTGACAGACAACAGACTAACAGTAAAATATTCAGCTAGCTTTATCAACTGTAGGGATGTAGTGCTGATATTTACTAAGTACCACTGCAAGAAGCACCACCAATGCGTGATATTTCTATTTGTTTTTTTGAGACAGTCTTACCGTTTCACTATGTAGCTCAGTATGGCTTTGAATTCATTATGTAGGGCTGACCTCCAACATGAATCCATCCTCCTGCCTCAGGCTCCTGAGCACTGAGATTACAGGTATATGCTACCACACTGAGTTTGATACATGATACTCATGTATGTATTCATGAAGGTGGAAATAAAAGATTGATGATGCAATTTGATTAAATTGAAAGATTATTTTTAAAAAAGTTTTAGTTTTTATGAGCTAGTCTTAATGTTGTTCAGATTGGGTGGCTAAGGATGGAAGATTGCAGGTAGGAGCCAAGCCTAGGCAATTTAGGGACCCTGTTTTACAACTGAAACTGTGGAGGGGTCCAGGGATTTAGCTCAGTGGTTCCTAGCACAAGGGCCCCAGTTTGATGCCCAATAACCATGTACTGCAATGCTGGTCGTGGTGACTCATGCCTGTAATCCCAGCACTCAGGAGGCAGGGGCAGGAGGATTGCTGTGAGTTTAAAGTTTGCCTGGGCTACATAGTGACCTCAGGGTCAATCTGAACTACAAAGCAAGACCTTGTTTAAAAAACAAAACAAAAAACAAAGAGCAGCTGGGCGTGGTGGCTCATGCCTGTAATCCCAGCATTTGGGAAGCAGAGGCAGGAGGATTGCTGAGTTCGAGGTTTTTCTGGGCTACATAGTGAGCTCAGGGCCAGCCTGAACTATAAAGCGAGAACCTATCTGAGAGACAAAAAAAACAAAACTTGGAGGCCCAGAGCTGTAGCTTAGTGGTTCTGCGCTCACCTGGCAAGCTCAAGATCCTGAGTTTGATACTGCAAACAAAACAAAACAAAACAAAAAATCGGATTAAATATTATTATAAAAATTAAATAAATAAAATTAAAACTGGAGACTGGGTGTGGTGGCATATGACTATAATCCTGTACTCAACAGGTTGAGACGAGAATCTCAAGTTCAAGGCCAATCGGAAATAGACAGTGAGACACTGTTTCACAAAACAAAATAAATAAAAGTGATAGCTTTACTATATGCAATGAACATGTGTTATTTTTACCAGATTCTCTCATGCTGCTTTTTAGTTTTATTTGTCTTCCACACAGGCATTACACAGTTGGCTCTTTTTTTTGAAAGAGGGAGGTGCTTGCTAAAACCACAGAAATCCTATTATAGTGCATTGCAAAATTTTCCATCTGAAAGTCACTCTGTCAACTTGGAAGCACAAACTGACATCAGCAGTGGCTTCTTCTAAAGTGCAGGTAACATTAGATACACTTAGGAAGGAGGAAAAAATTCCCTTGCATTATTCTTAGTTAACAGGACCTATTTGTCTTTTCATGAAATTTGTGTTCCATTAGACACTGTTTCATATGCAGTAGGAGAGCATAATACCATGTCCTGTTCTTAACAGTGTGATTTATAATGTCAAGCACAAGATAGGACAAACTGTGGGAGCCTGGTTTGATGAATCAGAGCACAATCTACCTTGCAGACAAAAATCCAGTATCCACACAAGAGCATGGCCTGGAAGTGAGGAGAAGCTGTTATTCTGATGCTCCTAATGCTAAGTCTCTGTCCGAAGAATGTGACCAAATCTAACTAGATAGTATTTAAAGCTGAAGCTTAGAAAGAAGGATAAACTTTTAGAGCCTAAGAGGCAGTCTTGTTTATGACACCCACATTTATGTCTGCGACCCATTTATGAATGAAAATAAAACAGGTACAGGCCAGAGATTTAGCTCAGTGGTTCCGGCACCTGTCTAGCAAGGACAATGTCCCCGGTTCCATCCCAGTAACCACATACAACAATACTGAGTGTGGTGACTCACACCCACCAGCAATCAGTACCACATACCATAGTGCCAGGCGTGGTGGCTCACACCTGTAATCCCAACACTCAGGAGGCAGAGGCAGGAGGATTGCTGAGTTCCAGGTTTGCCTAGGCTACATAGTGAGCTCAGGGCCAACCTGAACTACAACGTGAGACCCTGTCTCAAAAAAACTTAATAAGAAAGAATGACGGAAACATGCATAATTTCAAGTATGGGGGGAGTGTTAGTGCTTCAGAGCTGATTTGACTTTTTTTTTTTTGAGACAGGGTTTTGCTTTGTAGTTCAGGATGGCCCAGAGCTTACTTTGTAGCCCAAGCAAGCCTCAAACTCAGCAATCCTCCTGCCTCTGCCTCCTGCATGCCTGGTACTGATTACCCGAGATCAAACCAGAGACTTTGTGTTCTCTAGGCAGGCGCCAGAACCACTGAACTAAATCTCTGGACCTTTTTTGTGTTTTTTGAGACAGGGTCTCACTTTGTAGTTTCAGGCTGGCCCTGAACTCACTATGTAGTCCAGGCAGGCCTTGAACTCACAGCAATCCTCCTGCTTCGGCCTTCTGAGTGCTGGGATTATAGTTGTGAGCCACCATTGTCCAGCACTGTAGTGTGTGGTACTGACTGCTAATGAGCATTGTGTTATGTGGTTACTGGGGATCAAACTTGGGACCTTGCGCTTCCAAGGCAGGTGCCAGGACCACTGAGCTAAATCCCTGGCCCCAGGATTTGACCATTCTTGAGGGGAAAAGTTCATAAGAAAAGCTTACAAATCAATAATAAACATTGGCAAAGATACTACTACCATCGTATCAATATTAAAAATTTTTATGCAGTGTCGTATTTCATGGTGCTAGCATTCTCCTGTGGAAAATAACAGGTTTTTGTTAACTGGCGTGGAAAAAATGTTACACTACTAAAGAGGGGTGATTGGCAACGGAAATTTCAAAGTGTTCTTAATTACATCAGTGTTACCTTTGTGTCCTGGATACCAGTATATCCTGGTGACTTGTGAAAGAGGAAGTCTAGAACATATCTTTGAAACAAATTATATTATAAATTGACATATAGGAGCCTTTCGTGTCAGGCCCTCCCAAGCAGACCCAGGGCAGGCTGTAATGCAGGGCAGGGAGCAGGCATTCTTTCTTTAGAATTGGCCACAATATTCAGAGCCGGTCAGAAGCCTTTGTGACTCACAGGCAAATGGCATGCAGGCTAGCAGGAGCCCCCAGCCAGCAGCTGTAATGAGACCTAAGTCCGGGTTTGAGAAGTTTGTAGGGCTAGGGAGATAACCGTGCAGCTCTAAACCACATTCCATTCCTAGAACCTCCCCTTCCCTTAATTGTTTTAGTAGTTTGCTAGTTAACCTCGACCTACCTTTGGTCTATTCTGCTCTTTTTGCAAAGAATGCCTTAACCCCATTTTATAGTTTTGCCTATGTCAGCTGACATCACTGGTTACCACATACATCCATCTCCTGCATTTTACCCATGCTTGTGTAATCAGTAACTACCAGCAGTCCCAGTTGTTCAGGACTGTTTCCCTCTGAATCTTTCTGTCTTCTTTTCACCTTGCAAGAGATTGAGATTTTAGGTTGGAGTTGATAAAAAGAAAAAGAAAAAAAAATCCTATTCTTTACAGGGACAAAAAGATCTTGTGGAGCCGGGCATGGGGGCACACACCTGTAATCCCAGGCCTCTGACAGACTGAGGAAGGAGGATAGCTAGTTCAGACCCAGCTTGATCAACCTAGTGAGACCTTGCCTCAAATTAAATCTTTTTTTTTTTTTTTTTTTTTTTGCTTTTTGGAGACAGGGTCTTGCTTTGTAGTTCAGGCTGGCCCTGAGCTCACTATGGTGCCCAGGCAAGCCGCCGCGAACTCAGCAATCCTTCCGTCTCTGCCTCCCGAGTGCTGGGATTACAGGCGTGAGCCACCACGCCCAGCATTATATGTGGTAACCGGGGATCGAACTCAG